>JAYMSL010000452.1:0-24488 GCA_036897195.1 Plantago coronopus
GTAAATTAATTATTTTACTTACAATATAGGAATATTGTAAAATGTAAACCATTACTCTAAACTGGACAAAGAAAATGCATGTCAACATATAATTTGACAATTTCTTTTAATTTTCTTTAATTAGCAGAAATTTGTATTTTTAGATATACTATTACGATTATAATCATTCGTCAAATGCATGTCAACAACTCAACATATAATTTGACATTTTTTTTCAATTTTTCTTTAATAGCCACTACTTCTTTTTAGATATACTATTACAATTAATTATAATCGTTCGTCAAATTTATAATCAATGATTAATCAAATACTTTTATAAGCGAGATGAAATAATCACCCATGACGGGAATCAAACCGAGACTTTGGATCTAGAATGTCTCAACTTGCCACTCGGCTACAAACGCTTTGACTATAATTAACCAGAACCTAGGGTGCTACATTTATGAAAATTCTAGATAAATGGACTATTTGGGGCACGCGTCCCGTTCCAATAATATATGACCCCGTGATCATAGTCACTACGGTCGAAGAAACGAAATCCATCAGCTCTTATCCACCACCTGCAATGATTCGCGCATAGATGCCTTGCGATTTTCTTGTTGAAAACATCAAAACTTACATCGTTAGAATTCCATTTAAAGCGACACCAGAATAACGTAGATCTAAAAATATTTTGACAGAAATCAATGTGACTCTCAATATAGTCGGTGTAATCCAGAATTCGTTCACCGAGATCATCGTTTTTGGATTTGCAATGAACCGTCACTGGAGGAGAATTTGGAAGGTCGTTGGCTAAAGATACGTGATAATGTCCAAATAAGCATGAACGAGCATATACACCATAAATGTTTGAAATTATGAAGAGAACAAGAAAAAATGTTGATCTAGTGTCAATTCTTGATTTGGAATGAGACATCTTATGAAGTGAAATATTGGTGATATGAATTTC
This sequence comes from Plantago coronopus, assembly GCA_036897195.1. Lineage (NCBI taxonomy): Eukaryota > Viridiplantae > Streptophyta > Magnoliopsida > Lamiales > Plantaginaceae > Plantago > Plantago coronopus. Next base: position 950 of record JAYMSL010000452.1, read on the forward strand.
ACCCTTCATGATTCCTTTTAATATTATAAATTCTCACTCAGTAAATTTAATATATCTTTTACCTTTCAAAAAAAAAAGAAAAAAAAAGAAAAAAAAGAAAGTAGGTGAATATTAAAGGAAAAATTCGGGACATGGAAACTAATTAATTGATATTCTCAAATCCTTTTATATTTTATTAAGTTTTCCTTTTTCTCACTCCCCCTTCTTCTTCATTAATTTTATTTCTCCTTTTGTTTTTCTCTTTTGCGACAACAAGGTCTCCTGAGCCGTACTTGTTCAAATCCAAGCAAGTCTCATGGAGCGTACCCGCAGACATGTCCAAACTCAAAAGTAGTATCTACGTAACGTAAGGTACAAGACTCATGCAACTTATACATACATGACAAATGACCATTACCGGCTTATGCATTAAATACATCATCTACTATTCCCTCTACACTGCCTTTCGAAGCCCACCTCCAAAGAAGATTAATCACCACCGGTTGCCTGAGACAAAACGACCAATTAAAAGGATTAACCCTCCCTTCTTAGCAAAGGTTGTGGACCCTTTGCACAAAGATTTCATACTTCAAATTCCCACTAGCTTGAAGTCAATGCATAATAGCATCGACTTGTAAGGATAAACCTATGAGTCTTGAGTCAAGATACCAAGGGCCAAGGCATTATTACAAGGAAATAACCTAGCAATTTTATAAAGAATTTTCAAGTCGTTGCCACTACTTTCTAATATATATCCATACAAAGGAATATACAATGCATATTTCCACTAAAGCATTAATCAAACAATTCCGGTCAAATAACGCTAATTACACGACTCGTTGGTGAAATGTTCACATTGTTTCCCTTCCCTTGTTCGTTTTAAATACGTAGTGGAATGTTCGACACTCGGTTGAACTTTTAACTAAGTCCAACGGTATAATTTAAGTTTGATAACGAATTAATGATTATTACACATATCCCTTCTTAATTTGTTAGACATTCTTACTTAACATACTAGTATTCACCTATGAAATCTAAAAAATTTTAATTCAGATCAAACACTCGATTTTCTCATCCTGAAAACTCTGATTATTCTTTATGAGTTAAGAAATTCCGACAACTTTAAAACTTAACTGAATAATATTAATCCGCCATTGGCTACATACTAGGTTTCTTTCTTTATTTTGGTCAAGGAAATGTACACACTGTGTACTTGAACAGTACTATAGACTATAACTGGACTTGGTCGTAGAATTTGTATCTATATATAGCCCTGCTTAGTTACTCATAAGGTTCACTTAACAATCGAGCATTTTTATAACTCAAACAAGAACGAAAGGATCATTTGCAGGTTCCAGAATGGCAGTAATCCGTACATCTACCTGCGTTCTAGTTGCACTTCTGTTATTCGCGGCGGTTCTATTGCCGTCTACGCCCTGTGTGGCTACCGGGCTTGCTCATCGAGGTGAGAAACTTTATAATTAATATGGTCGTGTTTATTGATTTCTACCCGTAAGTTTTATGGTCCGGTGACAAACTCCTATCTTGTAAAATGGCTTTGCGCTTCAAACAAGATAAAAACTCCGTTAACACTAATTTTCACATAACCGTAACACTCGTATGCTTATTTCATTGGCCTCTGTTGGCTGTTATTTTCCCGAATTCTACCCGGATCCCGGGGCAGAGACAGGGTGGTGGTAGGGAGCGGTCGCTCGACTTATCTAATGTTTGAATTGTTTATCTGATGGATGCAGAACTGATGAGTAGCAGTATGGATGATAAGAGAAATCGTCCACCGTGTTACTGCTGCAAAGGAACAGTTCCGCCACCGGGCTGCTACTGTGCCTGCGCCGTGACTCAGTCCATAAACAACTCTCCTTGATCACGCAATCAGATCGTATAATAAGAAAATCAATAGAGGCAGAATACGATATAACACAATATACTAGTTGTTTATTGTTTATTAAATTGTTGTCAACGACTCAAAGTCATATTTGAATAAGATTGAGAAATATTCCAGAGCTTTTTACGCTTTCTTCCCTTGTTTTAACATAGTGATCTTAGATTTCATAAGTCAATCCCAAAGATAAGCTACATATACTAATAACAGGTTGATGAGTTTCTGAGTGAAGTAAATGGTGGACTGTTATTAATTATCGTTTTGTGGAAAAAGTTGGAAAATGATTAAAAGTAACTTAAGATATATTACAAAATGAATAAATGTAAGAATTGTGACATATGTCATATATGCATGTACGTAGTTGTCTCAATAGACAAGAATCTTATCTGGATCCGATCGAACCTTCGAGTAGTATCTTCGTATATTTTCACCTCTTTCATGTTCTCGATTTTTTAGGAACGACCAAGCATATATGTTAATATGTATAGATATCTGTATTTATTCGATCTTAATTAAGGAATCGTTTTGTATCTTTGACTATTAGTCTATTACTGAAATAACAAGACTCATACCAAAATTAACATACATCCCTATATTAGGAATGTGTTCTAATTTAAGATCCATTAGTTTAGGGGAACCACTTTCTTACAAAACTCATCTCCTCCACAAATCCACTCAATCCTAATTAACACTTTGATCAAAAACTTTCATGGAAGAATTTCTTCAACTATATTTTTCTTGTTATCACAAATACTAATTAATTTATCACATTGCTGAGGATCTTAAGAAAAATTCTCATTTCTTGAGGTAACATGTACTATGTTTCATGTTCTTGGCAATGATTTTAAACACAAATGCCCTGCTGGAGTTCTTGATTTCCTTTCGAATTTCGTATTCAAGTTCGTATAGATTGTCTCTTTGCGTAGAAACGTAGATGTTAGAGGGTTCGAATCTACATGAATGGCTTATCGCGTTAGCTCAAGATCAGACGCGTCATCCTCGTCTCAACCAACCACCCCTCAAGAGGAACCGGCCTTGACGCCGAAACCAACTAATGATGTGGTGACATGCGTGTACCAGACCCACATTGCGGGTTTTTGGCGTAATATGACCATAAGCTGGAGCAAGAACCTCATGAACCAAACTCTAACAATGTCTGTTGATAGTATCAAGCCTGATCATGTCCACACCTGCAAAATAGACTTCAAGGCGTGGCATTTCTGGGCTAAGAAAGGGTATAAAACATTCGAGATTGATGGTGGGGATCAGTTGGAAGCTTATTGGGATTTAAGATCAGCAAAGTTTTCAAATAGTCCAGAACCATGTTCTGATTATTATGTTGCTTTAGTTTCTGAAGAAGAGGTAGTTTTATTACTGGGAGACCTCAAGAAAAAGGCCTACAAGAGAACGAAGTCGAGGCCTGCGTTAGTAGAGGCCGTGATGTTTTACAAGAAAGAGCATGTTTTCGCGAAGAAATCTTTTGCTACGAGGGTGAAGTTTGATCAGAGGAAACGAGAGCACGATATCATTGTAGAGAGCTCTGTTTCGGGTATTAAAGATCCCGAAATGTGGATTAGCATAGATGGTATTGTACTGGTCCATGTTTCCAATTTGCAATGGAAGTTTAGGGGTAACCAGACGGTCCTAGTCGATAAGCAGCAGGTTCAAGTGTTCTGGGACGTGTACTCGTGGTTGTTCTGTGACCCCGGCTCAAGCCACGGGCTGTTCATCTTCAAGCCGGGGGCACCAGACGTGGATAGCGACGCGGAGGATAAGGATAATAAGTACGATTATGAGAGCGATGGGAGTGCAGAAAGTATGTATTACTCAACAAAAAGCTATTCAAAGGCCTCAAAGTTCCTTCTTTTTTTGTATGCATGGAAGATTGAATAGTATTGAGCCAAAAATGTAATTTCCTAGTGTAAAGTTTTATTGAGATGCTCCTGATTTTGTTGATGTTTAAGCAACTGAGTCAATGCATCCCTTGGCATCAATTGTATAGTAGACCAAGTCTAGGATTCTGATTTTGAAACAATAGAACGATCGATGTCTGTTTGATCCAGCTTCGCATTTCTGAACTGAACAAAACGAAATGAAGCTAAATTTAAATTGAAAAGAACAGAGTCTTATTTATCTTCGTAGGTTTATAAATGACATCGATTTAAAAATTTGATAAGAAAAAAAGTTAACCGATATTTAAAATACGAGACTAATATAAATGAAATATGACACATTATTTGAATGCAGGGAGTAAAATGTAATTAAAGGGGGACAAGAAAAGGGGAATTGCAGAAAGGTCCTTTTCTCATCCATTTCTTTGCCGCCGAATTTTTCTCCAAAACAGAAACACCACCACAATTCTAACTGTTTCCGCTCACCATGGCGGCGATACACGGTGGCGGAATCCGGCTCCTCAACGGTCGCTCATGGTGCAACATACGGCGCATACCAACGCGGCATTTTTCAGCCCTAGCTACTGCGTCTTCTTCTCCAATTGAACAATCGGAAGAGCCAACAACTATAGCTACCATCACGGAAAGTAAGGAGAGGAAGGAGAGTAAGAATCAGAAGGCCTACTATCCGAAGCGAGGCGATACCGTAGAGCTGGTTTGCGAAAGCTTAGGTTTCAAAGGCAAGGGACTTTGTAAAGTGGCTGAGACCGGCTTCGTTGTCATGTGTGACAGAGCATTGCCTGGAGAGAGATTTCTTGGCCTTGTCACCCGCAGAAAGAATAGTTATGCTGAGGTTTAGCTTTTGTTTATGGCTAATTCGTTTTTTGGTGTTTCAGTTACTGTCAGTGAGTTGTGGTTTACCTGCTTGATGAAATGCCTGACTGAAATGGACTTAATTGATTCTATCCTTTAGCTATAAACGGTTTATGTGTGATGTTTGTTCAGTATCGTTAGAGACAATTTGAAACTGCGGTTGATTCAAGTGGCTTACTTTTGCTAATTGGTGTATTATGAGGCGTACAGGTTAGGAAGTTAAAGACAATAGAACCACACTCGAACTACGTGGAAGCACCGTGTGAGTATTCAGGAAGTTGTGGAGGTTGCAAGACACAGAATTTGTTGTATGATGCTCAAGTTAGAGCAAAGGAGCAGCAGACGCATAAGTTGATTGTACATGTTGGAAATTTTCCAGAAAAAGACCTTGAAAGTGATGGCATCATGAAACCCATTGTTCCTTGTGATATCCAATTCCATTACCGGAACAAGGTAAAGAAGTAGTAGCATTTGATTTTTTAGTTTGTAGTTTCCAATAATTATATATGCTCCATTCAAATTTGGCTACTGAGATTTCTTGTTGCTGAGGGTTCAATATGTTTTTTTTTTTTATATATAAAAAATGTACTTGCAGACATTGACCATGGTCCATGATTGCTGTCAAACTTCCTATACCTTTTTGGTACTAGCTGCTATGCTGCTGCTAGTTATATACTGCTGGTTACTAGTTTCTTATCTAGTAAAAGCTGTGCCTTACTTTTTACTAGTGTTCATAAATTGTAGTTTTTCCTAGAATTTCGGAAAAAATAGGTTTTTTAGGAACATCACATAATGTTTTAATGATTTACAGTTGTAACCCAAGGTATGACTAGAATTACCCACTTCATCAATTGCTTTTGGTTAATTTCTTGAAGACATACCTGTACATGTAATCAAACTATAAAATAGCTAATCAACCATAGCATGACATGGCATGATCTTGATTCATACAAACTCTGTCACTCTGTTAACGGAGTAATTTGTCTTTGGCTCTAAAAGTGATGTTTAGATTTAAAAAAAATGGACTGTAAGTTGAGCTAGATAATTTAGATCTGTAATTGAATTGTGCTTTTGTGGTTCCGTAGATGGAGTTCTCCTTCGGTGACAGAAAATGGGTACCTGCTGAAATGTTGCATGAAGAACGCGATGAAAATGAATGGGCTTTGGGCTTGCATGCTCCTGGATTTTTTGACAAGGTTCTGAATGTCGATAAGTGCCTGTTACAGAGTGATCCAGGAAATGAGGTACACTAGTTCAAGAGCTTGTATGCATTATTATTTGCTGCAGAGTAGACAAGTTCTGTGTATTATGTGTGTTATACTTTGCTGGAACTATGTCTTTACATGCCTGCAATCTGTAAACTAAAAAAGTTGGCAATTGCAGAATTAATCTCTATTAACCAAGAAGGGTGGGGATCTAACAACTCCAATTACGCCTATGCCAACCTTATGCCGCCGCCGGGGTTCAAACCCTTAACCTCTCCTGTGATATTCAAGCACCCTTATAACTCCCTTAACCAAGAAGGCCTTAGATAATAAATGTGCACTATGAAGTAAAACTTATGCACAGTACGGCATTGAATGAATGTTTTACTTGTTTTCAAGCATCAGAGAATATTAGGTACTGAAACACCACAGGACATAGAGGTTTCTGGCGGCTATCATGTTGTGCTTGCAACGCATATCTTAATTGTCTAGCCAGTTTCATCATCTACTTGGTTTACAAGTTAAGGACATGATCTGGTCTCAATCTTTTATACTTGGATCATCCATTTAACGTCATTCTGATTTATAGGTCCTTGCAGTCGTTCAAGACATGTGGAAGGACCCTGAGTTTGGTCTAACACCGTACAATGTTTACTCGCATCAAGGGTTTTTGAAGCACTTGATGCTCAGAAAGGGCAGGTATTCATTAAGTCCAGTCCCATCTTAGTCCTGCTTTACTTTAGTAGTGTTGTATTCAGTGACATCAACTGGTCTCGCTTCATAGCTTTCAGATTCTTGTTGACAGAGTATATTATGAAATTGTATTGCAAATATTCTTTACCGTGGGGGACTGGTGAAACTCTGAGGAGTACTAGATTGTTGTTGATTGACTCTCACCAAGGAATATTAAACTTGTTTAGTTTGGGGTTTGTGCCTGATTAGATTTGGATAGACTACAGACTACTAGGATTTATTTCTGTGCTAAGTAGTTAACTTTGAATCGTTTTTGAAATTTTGTGTTCTCAGAGAATTTTCTATCTGAAAGTAACCAAGTGCCCTACTCTTAAATATCCGAAGCTCTATTGTTACACATTAAAGTTTCTGATAGACTCGTTATCCTCTTAGTACTTTTGCAAAGATTATGTCAATGGTCCCTGGCTGGATATGTTTATGTTCAATCAATTTATCTATTTGTTTCAGGAATACCGAAACTGGCCAGCCTGAGCTTATGGTTAATTTTGTGACGTCATCATACAAGCCTGAATTGCTCAAGCCCATTGTTGATAAACTTGTAGCTTATCCCTATGTGGTGGGTGGTTGATTTATTTTAACATTTGTGATGCCTGACCCTGATAATACAATATCAAACGGGTTCCTTTTCTACATGTAGCATAGTATATTGCTATATTTGAATTTGGTATAGACTTGCTACGTTCAGATATTAACTTGTAGCTCATTTTACTAGTTTTCAATGAGAAACTCATGAAAAAGGTTTTTGCCACTGTATAAGGTTTAGTTTGATCATACTCAGATTAATGCAAATTGCAAAATGGGACTCTTATTATTTAAAACTTTGTGTCTAGTGCTAAATATTGGCTGCTTAATTACCAGGTTAGTGTACAAAAGACCTATTATTGCTACTACGGTGGATGTTTAACGCATCTTCTTTCAAGTGAATACAGAACATGTAATTTTACTAAATAAGTTGTGCATAAGTTCTCATGTATGTATTGTCAATCTTCAATTTCCTTTTTTCTTGTTTATTAATTTTTTTTATGACCGATATGGAACACAGGTAAGCATCATGAACAATGTGACTGCTTCTCTTGCCAACACATCTGTTGGGGAGCAGGAGTATACACTCTTTGGTAAATCAACAATCACGGAGAGCCTCCGAGGACTAACATTTCAAATATCGGCGAACTCTTTCTTCCAGACAAATACGCACCAGGTATGTATGAATTGCAGAACCCATATGTTTGGTAATCTATCTGGTATATACTATAAGAGATGAAAAGATTTCTAAAATCTCCATTACTTTTGTATGATGCCAACTGCCATTCATAATCAGTTACGCCATGCAGGCAGAGGTTCTATACAAGCTAATAGAGGACAATGCTTGTCTGAAAGGAGATGGGTCAGAAATAGTTCTGGATCTGTTTTGCGGGACAGGAACCATCGGTCTAACACTTGCCAAAAGGTGATTTTCTCATCCAGATATGCTATCTGAGATGTGAGTGACTAAATTGGCTGTATGTTTTTGTTTCCATATTCTCAGGGCAAAACATGTATATGGTTTTGAATTAGTTGATCAAGCCATATCCGATGCACGTCGTAATGCCAATCTTAATGGCATATGTAATGCTACGTTTGTTCAAGGGGATCTTAACAAAATTGGGGAGAACTTTGGAGAATATTTTCCCAAGCCTGACCTAGTCATCACAGGTTGAACTCTTCTTAGATACAATGTTCTTCTTGTTCTCTTTATATTTTAATATTTTCACCACTTCCACTTTTTCATCCCTTCTGGTTAAAAATCAGTAGAATTTATTTAACTAAAATTCTTCGAGTTCTATCTTATTATGTAAGCTAAGTCAATAGTTGCAGCAGTTAACAGCATGGTCTGTGTTTCTAGGTTAAAAAAAAACTTAGTGATCTTTTTATAGTTGCATCTCATTGGAAACTTTGGATGAGAACTTACCATGTTCATTTGTTGGCCAAAAGCATGTTTATTTACTTCTCTGAGGCTTGCATTGTCCCAAAGCACTAACTTCTAAATAATCACCTAATTAACATTTTTAATAATGTATGTGAAGGTGTAAGTATATTCCCCAATCTTAATAACTGATATTCTTTATGTGATTATAACAATTCAATGGAATGCCGCATGTTACTACTATATTTCAGATATATTTTTCTCTTTCTTTTTTTCTTTTTTGATGTTTGTCAGGCTTTGGTGCGACAATTAATAGATCAGTGACCAGTTTTTAAAGTGCTTCCGTGAAACTGTTTTAAACCGTGCCTAATTTTGTTGTATTCATATGCAGATCCTAATCGCCCTGGCATGCACATGAAATTGATCAAATTTTTACTAAACTTAAAGGCAGAACGGATCATCTATATATCATGCAACCCTGCAACCTGTGCTCGTGACCTTGACTACCTCTGTCATGGTGTGGTAAGTAACATTACAATTATCAGCTACTTTGCATATCATTAATTACTTAGTCTCTGAAAATTATTTGATGCAGCCTGAGAAAGACATCAAGGGATGCTATAAACTAAAAAGCGTGCAACCAGTAGACATGTTCCCTCACACGCCTCACATCGAGTGTGTTTGCTTGCTGGAGCTCTGCTAATATCTGTTCCCTCATGAACAAACAATTATATTTGCTCTGTCAGGATTAACCAGGTATTCCCAGAAAGCCTTTTTGCCTCAAGAAACTCATGAAAGTTGGGATTTGCTATTTAGGAATTAGGAGTCATACATTCATTTTAATAGCATTTTGGTCATTTTAATGATCACTAAAAGTTGAAGTATAGAACTCTAGATGTACCTTCTAGTAACTTAAGGCATAAGTATACAACCCGATCCAAAGGCTCAGATTCTTTGGTCAATGAGATTTGCACGGTTTTGTGTGCCACTTTCATTTCACTTCCCTTCTTGCTCTTTTTTTTTGTGCATTTATCTTTTATCCTGTTGGTGTTTCCATAACAATAATAGTATGAGCATTTAATGCATACAGGCAGTGGTCCATTTCCAGCTCTTGTAAAATTTATCAATTCACAGAGCTTTATTTGTGCAAGTACTTGTATCACTGAATAATTATCTGTGTTAGTTCATCTTGCATGTGTTGGATATGAGCGCTGCTTATACTCTGTTGATGCGTATTAACATGCCACTTCGCGCATCAGATTATGCAGATCATTAACTCAAAACTCATGAACAAAATAGAAACCAATTGCAAAATGAAGTTACTCAACTCATAGGGAGATGAATACAATCAAAGTTATCAAATCAGATAATCAGATATAAATCTCAAATTCCATCGAGAAAAGGATATAAATCTCAAATAAATCCACATTGCACGACTCTGGTACCAAAATCTTCCTGTTATTTATTTCTGAGAAGAATTATTCCAATCATTCAAAACTACGAAAATGAGATGAAAATGCATTTAAATACTTCACCAAAACTTCTCGAAAAGGTTCTCAGTGTACTATGAAATGTCACCCAACTGAGTGAAATGACCTATACGTATCACTGTATAACTTAAGTAGTGAAGTATGTAAAAAATTACATCAAGTGAATAGGTTCTTACTGTCACCATCAATTACAACATTAGCTTGGATATGAATGAAGAGTAAAGAGAGCAGATCATGTTGCTTTTCTTCCTTCTTGTATAGACTGTAATATCCTAGCTGATGATTCCTTTGATAGACAGTGAGGTACAACCTTGATCACTTGTACAGTTTGTTCCTTTTCTTGATCTTTCTGAACCTCAACTGATGGAGTTGTAGGGAAAAGAGAGAGTTCTTCACCTGGCAACTTCTCAGGAGGACTAGTCTTATTCTCTGTACATTCGGAAACCACTCCACTAGATTGCTCGATTTCAACACTCGGGCAACTGGAGTTCAGCAGAGGGACGGCGTAAGGCTGAAAGTAACTTTGGCTGAGGCTACTCCCTGGAAAACGCCCAACCCCTGTTTGATTAGGAGCGGGAATTCCATAAGATGTTGGTCCTGCAGTGCTTACGCGTATGGGACCACAATTTCCATATATTGATGCCATGACACTTAAAGCTGGCGGGCATTGTCCCGTATATGGCTTGTAAATTAGACCTTCTGAAGGAGATTTAACAGGAACCAACCACTGGTTTGCTGCAGGTCCTGAGTGGAAAATCACAGGCTTTGGACCTGACTGCTGAGAAGTATATGCTCTCTCAATGTTGCTTATAGGTAGTGGCGGTTGTTTGCATTTGGAATCTTTATAGGGGTCTAGATCAGTGTTTGGCTTTAGGGTGCCGGATTTTGGTTTTGATACGACTGGAGACGATTGGTCCAGAGGAGTCACATAGAGTAGCTCATCAATTGGAGGGAATTTGATGTATGGCTTCTTGAGATTGGATTTGTTCTTCTGGGATTCTAGTGATCCGACTAGAAGTGTCTGCACCTGTTGATAAAATTATGTCAAAATACTAGACAGCTCTTTTGTAAAGCTAAATACATGGAAACCGAATATAGGATTGTTTGTTTACCTCAACCAGTCTATGCAACTCAAATACTTGTACAGCAAACAGATGTTGCTGGCTGCAAAGATCAGCTGTGTATTAACACAGAAAGGCAGATAATGTTTAAGTCATGAATGTAATTTAAACTGAACAGCACGAGATACTTACTGAACTATCATCTTTCTTGCTTTGCAGAATAGTCTATGACCAATCACTCCAACCACATCATCTGGCGTTAGTGTCAGACCTGGTATAGATGCGCTTTCTGAAGTCTCATGATTCCCATTTTCATCTTTTGGTAATCGTATGTCATCAAGCTTTTCTTTGGTGGAGTTCTCCATGATAGCTTCATTCTTAATTTTCCTGTTGTCTTCAAGGAGCGGATAGGAAAGAGGCATGTCATTTATCGCAGAATAGCATCTCTTTCTTGAGATACTTCCTGGCATTCTACATGTATCTTCTACATTGCTCTTATTTTTCTCCAAAGGCCTACTTTGCTCTTGATGCTCCACAGATTGAAAATGTGGAGCTGCATCTACATTGCTCTTATATTTCTCCGAAGGTCTACTTTGCTCTTGATGCTCTACAGATTGAAAATGTGGAGCTGCATCTGCATTGCTCTTATTTTTCTCCGAAGGCCTACTTTGCTCTTGATGCTCCACAGATTCAAAATGCGGATCTGCATCTTTTGAGACCTCACCTAATTGAGAAACAAGTTGATGCTTATCACCATTTGAGACCTTGTTGTTACGTATTTGAGAAACAAGTTGACGCTTATCACCATGCTTGTAACCCGTTTGAAATATGTTACCAAGACTGTGAATATCTGCGTCCCTTCGCTCCTTGAAGGCACATATATTTTGCTCTCGGTCGAAAAAATACTTTTCTTTATCTAGATGTAGCTGGAGGAAAGGTGGTTTTCTGTAAATGTTTTCATCTCCTGCCCTTGTTATATTACTTGTCGGAAAACTACAAGGCTGCGATGAATTGCAGTTGATGAACTTAGTAGTTATATTGGTTGAAACACGATTATTTACTGGCTGCGATAGTTTGCAATTTGAGGTAGGCATCTTGCCACTTATTGTATTCGAATAAGAATGACACCCCTCCCCCATGTGGAGTGGGGCTGATAAATTACGGAAGGCAGGAAATATTTTCTGTCTTGAACTACCAACCTACATGAAATAATAAAAACTCACTCAACTTATGATAAGTATGCAAAGTATAGAAGTGGCAAATGAATCAATATATGCATGAATGAACTCAAATTATACCATGATAAGTATGCAAAGTATAGAAGTGGCAAATGAACTGATAACCAACATATATCAAACAAGTCATCAATATAAAAGAGTACAGATATTCATATGATTGTATTTCTTACTTACATTGATTGTAGACGATTGTGGAACAAAGCTACCTCGGCCACTGGTAGATGAAATAGGGCACATTCCGGAGGTAAAAAGCTTCGAACTTGTAGAAGGTACATCGTACTGGCCAGCCATTTTATTTCTCGGTGGTGGCCTTGGACCCCCTTTATTAGCATCATCAATATGTAGCCTTGGAAACAAGGGATCCATTGTCTTCCCTTCATCTTTCCCAATTTTCATGTCTAAACTAACCTTCAAAATCTCACTCCTGTAGCAACAAGTGCATGTACAAGAAATGTAGAAGAAAAGAAACAAGATATAATCTTTGTCTCTCTCACGTGAAGAATAAACCTCTGAGGACATGGGAGAAAAACCAAAACCAAGTACCTGTCTAGCTACTCAAGTGAAAATGGCAGAAAAAAAGACAGAATTTTCATGGAAATGTGTAAAAACAAAAATCAGAAAAAGAAAGAAAGAAACAGACGTGTGTGTATGCTTGTATAATATAAATACAAATCGATTAGAGATGAGATTAGAAATCAACGAAAGACCAGGATCTAAAAAAGATCAGGAACATAAAGATATTTGCAGTTTTCCTAAAGAATAGAAAAAAAACTGAGAAATAATTTCGAGTCACTCCTTTACCGTTATCTTTTTCAAATACAGTAACCTTTTTAGCTGAAAATAGAGACGAAGAGAGATACTTGCAGTCGGTTAGACATAGTCTAGCCAACTCCAAACATTTTGGCTATTGGAGTGGTGAAGCTGTGAGCCACGTCTTCCCTATTGTCCTGATGTAAGATATGGTATGCCATTGAGAAGTGGATCTTTGTTGGTCGTGGTACATTTTCCTACGAGTTTTTGATTCGGTTGTTAGAATTTCAAACAAATTATAGGAATATACTCATTTGATGCGTGTGAGGAGGATTTTTCGAATCTTGATTATGATGCTAGGGTTACTCCCAAGCATCTAACATCTCGCAAGGAAGAGAAAACATAATGGATTAGCTTGATCGCTAAGGTACTATTTCTAGTACGTGCGGGCTAATTTATATTTATACTGGTTAATAATTAAATTTTCAAAGGTAATTCTCAAAATCTGACCAAAATTTACTACGTACTGGACTTATTAGTATTTTTCCAAAGTAATAGGTACATGCATGAACCATTTAATTCTTGCTTACTACATTTAGAACTACAATTTTTTTACATGCTAAATCTAGTATTACATGATTTGACTTTTTTTTGTTTTGAAAAGTCAAAACTACTCTATATATAAGGGAGTTCCCTGAGAAAAATATACACAAGTGCAGGAGGTATGAATAAACTAATACGAATTAGAGATGTGATTCCTGCTAAAAATTACTCGAAAAATTAGGTTTTCAAACTTACAACTTGCGAAGCAACCACCAAAAAAGAGTAAAAACTGAGTACCCGTAATTACATTCCAAAACCGAAACCAAACCAATAACCTATACTGGAGCGCATCATCTAAACTAAGGGGCATGTTTTTTACTTCTTTTCTTTAAACAGAGAAATTTTTATTACGCATTGTAAGCTCTGTACAAATATACAGTTGATCTCCATCACCATATCTAATTCCTTCACCTAACAGATCACCATAACCTTACAAATTTCCATACCCATGCCATCTTCTTATATCAAACTTCATACAAATACACTTGCTTTATCTTTACTTAAAAAGTCACCAGAACCAAGCTTGCGCATCTTCACCTCCAGCTCCGATATCAACCCCAAGTTTTGCATCCTCAAAAACCTTCGAAATGAAAAACCCCGTGGAAGAAACCCCTTGAAGGAAAAAAAGAGTATAACAAATCACCGGAAGACCCATACCGATCTCGACAATCCTTCACTTCGCTTGATTCAGCTTCCGCAAACCTCAGAGCTGCCTAGTCCGCAAACCTCATAGCTGTCTAACCGATCGACTTTACATCTTTGCATTCTTAACTCTTTGCTACGTCATTCCCAAATCCAAGAAGCATCCAAACTCGAGCAAATAATAGTCCATTTACACATTTCACCGGTTCACAGAAGCAACATGTTTTTTACTTCTACAGCTCTATTACTAATTTTAAGTAGGAAACATGAGTTAGTTTACAGTCCCACCCTAAATTTCCTCCTACTATTTTTAGCAATTTACAATTAATACAAATCACCTAAAATCATTAGCAATTTACAATTAATATAAATTATTTTAGTATTAATATTAACTATTTACAATATATATTAACCGTGTTTTAGTAAACATCAACTATTGAGGTTCTGGACTTCTGGGTAAATGGACAACACCTCTCCATGTCATTTTGTTTGCCAATGTGGATGGGTGTTACACTATACAAGATTACAATTTTCTTGCTTATGATCATAATAATGTTAGCCGTTTACTTATTTATACTGATTTTCAAAATGCAATAGGTTTTTTCTTTGCACGAACACAATCCCGATCCATCCAACTCGGGGACTATGTATGATATGCAGAACTTGGTATCGAATTTTGACAAGCTCTATATCCAAGACATAATTTGGTAAGCGAAACGACGACGAACTTGTTTGAAAAAATTGGAAGAAGTAAATTTGGGATTGATATAGTTGAGAACACGACGTACTTGTTAACATGATGAAATGATTACATAAATGCCAATATACACTCTCATTATGGTGTTTGTAAACATTATATTTCGGTGCATTAAACCTATAATTTGGACTATTAACACTTCATGCATTCACACATAAACTATTCACACATAAACTGTATACTTTTCACTCGTCCCACAACGAAATACCTCACACATTATAACATTATTTCTAACATTAATATTAATTCTTTATGGTCATACATCCCAAAAAGTACCTATTTTACTTACTTTTTCATTTACTTCATTACTTTAATTTCGTTTTATTAAACTGTGTGCTAATCCCATAGTGGTTAATGTTTTATGATCCGGGAGAATTAGTTTATTATTGTAGACCTAATCATCATTTTAAAAGGCTAACCGAGTACAAACTTTGTTTCCCATATTCCGCTCACAATCTGCTCCATCTACTGACAAAAATTAAATATAGTCGAGTAGGTCAAGATTAAACGGACCATAAACAGTTTATAAAAATGTCTATATATCTCTAGTAGAATATAAATTTATAAATTACCCACGTGGAGACCGCGTGTCCAATGTAGAACTTTGAACAGATCCTAACGAATTATGACTCGTTGCCATGCCTAGTCGATGGTATACTATATTAAGTTGAACATGAAATGAAACATTCTAGTAAAATAATTGGGAATGAAGGGACAATTATGCATCTATATGTAGCGTAAGAACAAATTTATGCAAACCCCAAAAAGTACAAGAAATGATTTTGGCCTACTTCTCGAACCTAACACCCACTCACTTGAATCTTGATTGATGGATTGGGTCACTGCTGCACTGCACACACTCAGCTCAATCCAATTCTTGAATTCTTGAACTTGAATTGAAGCTGGCTAGCTATGTGATCTCTCCCAATCTTTCGGAGTTAATTGGTTTGATGGAATGAGTAAACAACCCCCACGAAATCTGCCTCACTCGTTTTATGCTCATAAGCTCTGTTTTCGACGTTTCGCCCAGAAATTAAGGCACCCCTATTTCGTGTGTGTGAGATTAATCCGTTTCGTTTTCTTGTTCAAACCCCACGAACGTTTCTTGTATTTATTGATCAACCATAAATTCCATCTCGTGCGTATTTATTGCATCCCTTCTCCTCACATAATCAAACAAACAAACACTCGCTTGCTTGGTTTCTTTTCTTGTTTCCGTTTGTGTCATGAATTGTATGTAATCTCGCCAGCATACAATTTCATGATACATTTTTGAAACCGGCGGATTTTGTGTCCTTTGTTTGTTTGTGGAATTGGAGATTCACCCATTTGGTAAGTTTTTGTAATTTCTTTTTTCGTTTTTCTTGTAAAGATCGTTGCTTTATTTGCTTTTCGTGAAAACCCATGTGACTGTTTTGTACATTTTCGGGAATTTTGAGGACTAATTAGTCTACTTGTGAAGATGAGCTTGCTGATTTGTTGAATCATATCCTGTGCAGTGGCCTGATTTGTTTGTGAGCTTGTCTTGTGTATGTGTATATGTATGGTGTTTTGCTGTTGATGAGCTAGAAAAGAGAAAAGAAAAGGAATCAGTGGGTTCTTGGAGATCTTGGTTGGATTGCTTTTGTAAATTTAGAGATGCAGTCGAGAGTAGGGAGTTATAGTTCGTTGGAGGATGGGAAAGATGGCTCATTAAAGATGATACACCAATCAAACAAGCCTGCTTCGCTCAGGTTACTTCAGTTTCTGCTGATGTTGTTGGGTTTGGCGATTCTTTTTTCGTTTGCCAGTATGTACACTAGCCGGAACTTTAAGGTGCAGAATGTAGTCACGGAACTTCAGTCGAGAGTCCAATTATGCGTTCAGGCACCGAATAATATCCAGAATTGGATTAGGCCTCCATCTAGCCTTTCTCACACTATGAATGACACTGAACTGTTTTGGAGGGCATCGTTTGAGCCCAAGATCAAAGCGTATCCTTTCAAGAGGACACCAAAGGTTGCATTCATGTTCTTGACCAGGGGACCTTTGCCTATGGCACCTCTGTGGGAGAAGTTTTTCAAAGGAAACGAGCATCTTTATTCAATCTATGTTCACACCTTGCCATCCTATCAACCGGATTATCCTACTTCATCGGCTTTCTATGGCAGGCAAATCCCAAGTCAGGTATACTTCATGCTCTTTATAGGACTGAAATATTGCTTTCTTTTGTCTGTTCTGTTCTGTTCTGTGTATTTTATATGCACTTGCATATATGACTTATTTTAGTAGTTGGGGTGTTATGTTGTTCCAAGCACGTTTGTACATGTGATAATATCAGGCTATCGTAGTGTTACGATCTGATTCTTCTTCGAATGTTTTCATCAATATAAAGGTAAAGGACCTGTAAGAAGTAGAAACAAATAGAGAGAAATTTAGGATATGCATGCAATATGAGATTCAGGTAATACTGACATTATGGTAAGCTTTCCTTGGTTATTCTTTTCATTTGTAAAGCTGAGTTCCCTTTTCTGGAAAATGAAATTCATGAACCATGTTACCTAATCTACACTGCACACCAGGAGACCGCAAGAGGGTCTGTTGTACTTTGTACGCTATTTACAGCTAGCACATAAAACTCTCTTCACGATATTAGCCACGTGTAGAACTCAGTCAAGTACCGTATTCTACACCCCAATTTGTTTTAGCTTACCGCTATTTTTGGCTTTAACGGAAGCTTATACTCTCCAGTCCAGGTAGGTACCCTCTTATTGTAAACTTATGGAAGCTATTTTTTGCCTGATTCTTGTCATATATGGAAGTTGTACAACTTTACTGGCTACCAGTATTTTAATGCATTACCAAATCCTATTTCTCTAGTCTTGAATGTTGTGTCTGCTGGTTGGTTTATTTTTCTTTTTTGGGGTAATGTGATTCTTTATTTGTAGATTGCCGAATGGGGAAGGGTGACGATGTGTGATGCCGAAAGGCGGCTTCTTGCTAATGCACTTCTTGACCTCTCCAACGAGTGGTTTGTTCTCGTATCAGAAGCATGCATTCCAATCCATAACTTCAGCATTGTTTACCGCTACCTATCAAGATCCCGTTTCAGCTTTATTGGTGCCTTTGATGAACCCGGTCCTTACGGAAGAGGACGTTATGACGAGAACATGTCGCCAGAAGTCAACCTTACTGAATGGCGCAAAGGATCCCAGTGGTTCGAAATTAACAGAAAACTAGCAGTGGATATTATTGAAGATACCAAGTATTACCCCAAGTTTGAAAAGTTCTGTCGTCCTGCCTGCTACGTGGACGAGCATTACTTTCCGACCATGTTGACTATTCAATCTCCTCGGCTACTGGCTAACAGAAGTCTGACATGGGTCGACTGGTCAAGAGGTGGAGCCCATCCAGCAACTTTCGGGAAAAATGATGTGTCGGTTGAGTTTTTCAAGAAGATGTCCCAGAGTGAGTGTTTATACAACAACCAGCTTACAAACCTTTGCTTCCTGTTCGCAAGGAAGTTTGCTCCCAGTGCTGTGAATCATTTCTTAGAACATTCGAAGGAGTATTTTGGATATTGAGTGGAGTCTATCTTCCCGATATGAACTCTGGATTCCGCAGACTGATAGTCCGACATGCATAGAGAACATACCGTCTGACCGATTATTGTCCGGAGCTAGAATCCAGATTCCGCATGCTGGCTTGTCTATGGTACAGTATTTGATATTTGATGTCAATGTAATGTAGTGCCTACTGTTTCATAGAGATGATGATGATGCAGATTGCAGAAGCTACTGAGCCAATATCAATTTTGTCACATGATTCAGCCAGGTGCATGTATCAAGATCTTACTGAATCAATAAAACATCATTTGTCCAAATTCTTTGTTCTTAGTTCCAATTTTGACAGA
The DNA here is from genome assembly GCA_036897195.1 of Plantago coronopus. Taxonomy (NCBI): domain Eukaryota; kingdom Viridiplantae; phylum Streptophyta; class Magnoliopsida; order Lamiales; family Plantaginaceae; genus Plantago; species Plantago coronopus. The sequence goes on from JAYMSL010000452.1 coordinate 19,888, forward strand.
ACCAGCCTGGGCTTGTCTAGAATACTGCTAACATCCGTGACGCTAAACTTCATACAGTTTCCATTTCAGCCGTCCCACAAAGTATGAAGATACATACTTTTCTTTTTTTACAACGCTAGTACCTTTTAATCTAGAATTCCGCGCCACGCCAAGTTTGGCGGAAGGCGTGGAGTACTATGATAATAACAAAACTTGTGACAGATGCATAAAAACCTATTAAAGGGCAAAATGTAACTCATCAATAAGCAGAATTAATGAAGTAGTATAATTTACAGTTCAGGAGACTCCGGGAAATGTAATGAGGTTTTGTATGTCAAGCATCTGCTTATTTTGGTCCAGTTTCAGAATCTATTTACAAGAATCTGACTTATAATGCCCTCAAAGTTCATCATGATGGTTTCCTGTACGCAAAGGGGTTCCGTTCTGGCTCTCAAGAAGGTATCTGACCACCAATGACGCGTGAAGAGCAGCTCCATAAGGAAGTCCGTCTTCATTGATTCTGAAATAGGGTGAATGCGCTCCTACAGGAAGTTTGAGAGTCTCATCCTGCACTCCAAGGAAAAAAAAGTAACCGGGAATTTTCTCCTGATAAAATGAGAAATCTTCGGATCCCATTAACGGTTGCATATCATTAACTGCACTGGTGCCAAGCATTTCGCCAGCAACTCTATAAACGAGTTCATGTAATTTCTCATCATTTACGGTAGGAGGGAATACAGGCTTGTCTTCAGATTCAAAAGTAACAGTCGCATTGCACCTCTGCACAGCAGCTTGTCCTACAATAACCTGTGAACAATTGGAATTTAGCTTGCTTGCATTTCGACGTTTTACTCCCCGTGTATACCCGTTTTTTAACACGTATACAGTATATTTGAGAAGAGTATATAATATCCATGCTTTATTGAAAATGTACAAACACTTGTTCGCATAATTTTCTGAAGTCATTTGTACTTTCGGATTATTTATGGGAGATTTTTTTTGTGCAAAACGCCATTACCCTGGCAAAATAACAAGTAATCAAGCTGTCCTAACTTCTTACCTCTTCAATTCTTTTCTTAAGCTGGAGTAAGCTTTCCATTGAGAAGGCTCGGAAAGTGCCACCAATCGTAACGGAATCTGGAATGACATTAAATGCACCACCTCCTTGGAACTTAGCAACTGTAACTACCTGTCCAATGGAATATTACAAGTTATAAGAATCAAGAATGCATTTTCTCGTGGAAGGAACTTCGGTGATTTATTATCAGAGCACAATTGTAGGCTACAAGAATGATGTAATAGTTATGGTAATGGGGGCCAAGGCCAAAATGGTAAGCCAAATAAGTAGTCTATTTTGCTAAACAAGCATGTTTTGAACAAAAAAACACAACTTTTTATATGAACAAGACCATAAATATACAACTTACAAGATGAAATGAAACTAGTGAGCCAGATAATGTATAATACCACTACTGACTACACAGCGCATTTTGCAATTATGCATATAATCAAGCTGTGAATTCCAACGGCAATGATAAACATATTTGTTGTGAAAACAATAAAGTTACAAAAAAATCCTTTTTTGTATAAGAAAAACAGTATGAACAATTTGGTGCTCTACTTCCATTCTTTAGTAAACAATACATGCTAGACAGCTTCCCAGCATATATTGAGTATGGAACCTTATCTCGAATAGTTTTGTCAGGAAACAAATTAAATCAGACAAAGTCAACAATTAATACAAGAAATATGACTAGCATAAAGACAAATATAACTACACCTGAGAGTCAAGAGGATCAGCTTCCCGGGAAACGAGATGTTGTAAGCTGACAATTACATTCGATGCAGCCAGTATGGGATCTATCGACTGCTGAGGAATGGCGGCATGTCCCCCTTTTCCACTTATGACAGCTTCAAAAAAACCACTCCCAGCCAAAAGAGGGCCCGAACGTGATGCTACCCTGCCTGGTGGCAATGCAGTGTTGGAATGGATGCCAAATATGGCCTCCACATTTTCGAGTGCCCCTGCTTCTATCATCTTCTTTGCCCCTCCATCTCCTTCCTCTGCTGGTTGAAAGACAAGTACAACAGTTCCCTATAACACCCAAAAATGGTGATTATTATTAAGAATCGAGAACCAACTAATCAAAGAAAGAGTGATGTATCTGTGATCAGTGGTTTTATCATATCTGTGATCGAAACATATAGTTTTATCATATCTGTGATCGAGACATATATAACTGGCAGCCAACTTATCCACTTGTGTCATATGTAGAAGACCTCAAGAACTATTGTAAGTACCAACTACTAATGAAATCAGTGATCAGCATACATAACAGACCTTCAAAAGATCCCGGTGCTCTTGAAGTATCTTGGCAGCACCAAGAAGCATCGCAACATGTGAATCGTGCCCACATGCGTGCATCTTCCCAGGATTCTTACTCTTGTAGTCTGACTCCACCATTTCCTACACAAACAACTTGATCAGAAAAACCCAACCATTCATGTACTAAACTCTAGAATCCTTCTAATTTCTGAAGCATCCAAATCAGAATCAAAGCTTAATATCTCAAAGTAATCAGCCATTTGCAATATGGAAACTAATGGACAAGGCAAAATGCATTCTTTATTCATCCCACATTCAAGTTCTAACCAAAACAACCAGAAAATGCAAGCAACAAAACAGAAAAATCAAACCGCATCATCCTAACAGTACCAAAAACAAAAGGGAAAAAGAAAAGAACCTGTATGGAAAGTGCATCCATATCGGCCCTTATTGCAACAAACGGAGGCTTTCCAGAACCGATAAAGCCAAGCACACCAGTAACTGCAAGGGGATACTTGTACTCAATCCCTAAATTATCCAATTCATCCCTGATAAGCTTACTGGTCTCAAATTCTTGATAGCCCAATTCAGGATTTTGGTGAATTTTCCTCCTGATTCCCACCATCCAGTCAAAGACTTGATCTTTTTTGGCATATTCAAGGAAATTGATGGGAATCTGGGAAAGGTCCTCTGAGCTGGAGATGAAAATGGGGTTCCATGAGAGGAAAAACAGGACTGAAATCAAGAAAAGGGCTTTGGAGTAAGCCATGAGTATTTCCTCTTTTAGGAGGAGGAGGAGGTTTTGAACATGTGATGGAACTGTAGTTGGAGAAAGACAAAGGTCAAATGTGAGATGATGAGCTGAAACTCACTACTCACTTCAGTGCTTGATTGTGATGTACACTCATTATTCTAAAAAAAAAATTATTATACCTTCTATGATTATAAAAATATATATATTTAATGTTCTTGTAATCTTAAATTCAGTTTCGTAAAGTTTAGATTAAATAAATTTAATTTACTTTTTTAAGTAGTTCAAACTTATAGTACTTGAAAATTCGAAATAAGTAAAAGTTTGTCATTAAATATAAAAGTTTTCACAAAAGATGGGAAGTAAAAGTTGAATATAACAACTTAATATACAAAATTTTGAAACTTCTGTACAGTTGAATATTGATCTTTCTAATCGAACATTGAAATTGTCACGAAAATCATATCGTTTGATGATTTTCGTGATAGTCTCAGTGTCTAACTTCCTCCCACTTCGACTGAGGAGGTATGAAGGGGTTCTACACATACTGTTTGATGATTTTCGTGACCATCTCAGTACCTGACTTTCTCTGCTTCGACTGAAGAGGTGTGATAGATTAGAATCTTCATATTTAACATATTGTGTGGAAGCCAGACAGTGAGACTGTCACGAAAATCATCAAACAATATGTGCGGAAGCCCTTCGTAAGATTGCAACGATCTTTCTAATCGAACATTGTCCCCAGAAGCCAGCTGCCAGAATGGACACTCCCATCAGGTATAAAAGCATATGGAATGGGAAATCTCTTGAGAAGATAAAACTCCACTAGAGATAATGAAGAGTAGAACATCATCACAAATGTTGCTGTTGCACTAGCGACCTGAGGAATGACACCAATCTCAAGCAGGAGAGGGCCGAGAATGAAACCTCCACCAGAACCTAATAGTCCACCAACAGTACCTCCTAAGATCCTGCACAAAGCGCAGAAAGCAAGATTTGTAGCAGTCCATTATATCGCTGTTTCACATACTTGTTCACAGTCTTTCGCTATAAAGTTTCACACACTCGTAACAGAACGCTCCCAGAGCAACAGGTAACTGTGACAAGGTGAGCGCCCAGTAGAACGGATTATTGGAGAATTAATATAAATGACTAGATTCCGCAAGTTTGAGCTTTTAAAGAGGTGCAGAATCTAGTCACTAGATCTCAAGTATATATCTAACAATATATATGCATGTTATATGTTAAATACGAAGAGACTAATCTAATTAGGATAGGATACTAATCGATTAGGATAAGATACTAGAATACTAATCAAGTTAATTAGGATACTAATGTATATTCTGTAAATGAATGTAAAGATAAGAGCTTTGTATCTTTACTGTTTTGGGAAATAGTCGTGTTTTAGCAAAACACGCTTTTATTAATAAGCTGAGTCTTAAGCAAATTAAGACACGTGTACGGCGCCTGTGCCTTGGGACGTTACAAGACGGTTATTCCGTTTGTATTCGTTTAAATAGCAGCTCACCTGCTATTAGCTGTAAC
>JAYMSL010000453.1:0-24483 GCA_036897195.1 Plantago coronopus
TCATCCACATATAGAGTGATTACCTGTCAGGCAAATTAGCCTTTATCAAATCAGTCAGCCGACATATTGATAATCTCTAACACAAGCAAGTGAACTTATAAAATGCTCAGACAGAATGCAGATGTTGATAATATAAATGCATTATCAAATACCGCACATCAGATAGAATACATGTTCGAGAAAATCTGCATCTGAAGCAGCACAAGAAACAATAAATTCAGATCTCGCTGCTCACCATCAACTTCCTCCCCTGCATTCTCTTTCTCATCATTGAGATCTTTAAGATCAGTATGTGCCTGTAATAGTTTCGCACAATATCAATCATCACGCTGAAACTACCCACCAACTTGCAATCATATATTCACCCAAGACACTTACTAACCTGCTTCTTCTTTTTCTTTTTCGTGCCAGCAAATGAAGCCTCCGGAGCATCAGACACTACAAACAAACGTAATAAGTAACGACAAAAGTAGTATAAAGAGATCCAAAATCCAAATGCTGATTCGAATGAACAAACAAACTACTAGACTGATCCATACCAGTTAAGCTCTCAGTCTTCTCGACTAAAATATCCACAGGTTCCTCCTCGAGTAGATCCAACACAACAACCTCCTTCTTTTTCTTCTTCTTTGTTGGATCAAAGAGGGCTACCTGCTTAATAACAATGCATGATCAGACCTCAAAACCTTATACATCTCCAGAAACAAGCTGCTAAACACCTTTTGAATCCTATCTCATCAATAACACTCACATAACATTCATCAGCATCAGTTTACATGCATCAACAATGAATACAGCCACGAAACAAGCTCAGGCAACACACATTCAGCCTAAAACCTTAAGACACACTAACAATACATGATCAGTAGGACCTCAAAACCTTGCACATCTCCAGAAACAGCTCCTAAACACCTTTTGAATCCAGTAACACTCACATAACATTCATCAGCATCAGTTAACATGCATCAACAATGAATACAATAACAAAGCCAGCTCAGGCAACACACATTCAGCCGAAAACAACCAAACCGACCAAACCTAAATCCGATATTCCTAGCAAGCGTTCATCATTACCATTTACGCACATAAAACCGATAGTTATACTATCAACACTATCGACAACTCCGTTACAAATATCGAAAAGCAAGCTCGTGCACATCTTCATTCTTCACCAATGTCGTACGAGTAAATCTCAGATAAGAGTAATCAGAATCATTTTCACATTCATTCCACGAACTTCAGCTATGACTATGATATCTCTTCCGCTGCTATAAGTGCACACGAAAACGGCCAAAATAACGAAATCTCAAATCTGGACCAATAAATTGTAGCTGGAGCACATAAGCTCCGAGCATGCAAATTGCAAATCCGTATTGATTAAACAGAAGCAAAAAAAATCGCAGAAGAATAAATTTGTTAGAAAACTTACGTCTGCTCCTTCTTCCTTAACCTCGGACGTCTCGATTCTGGCTTCTTCCTCCGCCATGATTGGTCGAATATAGATCTAGGAAATTGGTGTAATTCTCAGTTTCAGCTGGAATGAGCGGCGTTTATGTTGTTTTACAGTCAGGTTGAAGAAGAAGAAAAACTGAATACATATGGAGGATGTGATTGGGCTTGGGCTTGGTTAAACTATAACGGATTGGGCCTTACTTGTTCAGGATGGGACATTCTGACTGAGCCCAAGCCCAAATAATCATTTTATTCTCGTGGTCCGTTTTTGTTACCAATGACTCTGGATAAATTGTGTCATGGACAAGCCTGTGGCGGAGCCGCGGAGACTGGAAGTGGTGGGAGAAGGCAGTCGAACCACCTAAATTTTATTATTCTTATATTTTCCGATTAAAAATTTAAACAATTTTGCATTTCATCTCATCCAAATTCATAAAATAATATAGTATTGATCTCTAATTTTCATTCTTAACTCCGTCTTTGATGGAGAAAACATAACCGTCGTGATTTGCTTTTAATCAATTAAAATATCTATTACTACACTTTTTATAGATGTTAATCGAGAGTGTTATAATCTAGCTATCTTGTTCGAGTTGTCATTCATGCACCCAAGTTATGCAATTCCCGCTCTTATGTTCTAGTATTTTATTCGACTTAAATTCGGGTATTTTCAATGCAGTTTAGTTATTCAGTTCAGTTTAAAAATTCTCAAAAATAAATTTATAGGATTTTCTAGGTAGCTAAATGGACTTTTTTTTTTAGTGAGATTTCCCTCAATTTTATGCAGTAAATGAAGATTTCCTTGATCAATTTGCTCTGCATTTACTTGAGTTCCAACAATTTTCCATTCTACAACTTCATCACCAGATCCATTGAACGTGTACTATAGGCTATAACTTCTCTACGCCCGTATACAAATCCACATGATTCGTCATGCTCGAAAACATCTCTATGAATCCTGGTAAGGTAATCGATCCACCGTGTAGCGTACATACGCCCGTATACAAATCCACATGATTCGTCATGCTCGAAAACATCTCTATGAAGGCACATTCTTGACTGATGCTGCTTCTTTCATTTCGTGCAATGCCTCCTCGAAACACTTAGCAAGATCTTTAGGTTCCGGGATCAGTTCCTTGGCTGCCAGAATTTGCATCTCAGCCACTCCAGCATAACTCACCATATGCATCGTGATCGCCTGCAATGCCTAAACATCAGAAAAAATCACCACGCACAAGCTAATGAACCAGTATACGCGAACACAAAGAAAGCCTTACATGCGGTAGGCTGCTTGAAGTCACCCTGATGCCCTTCACAGGGTTGTTAACCATAGTGATCTCCTCAGACGGACCTACTACATTCGAGATGGTGAATGTCGTGTTGCATATGATACGGTAATTCAGAATGCTGGCAAACTTCAAAGCAGGAGAACTTAGTAAGAACCAGAACCGATATTTGAATTGTCCTTAAATGAAAATTCACTCACCTTCGGCCCGAACAGAGCCATAACCAAGTCCCCAATCTTATAGGAGAAAGGCGCCTCCAATGAGAGTTTCTTCCTGTCAATCATGGATTTCGCCCTCCTCAAAAAATCAATTGGGTCCGACCCACACTTGTGGTAGTAAACCGGTAACATAAGCATCCCAAACTTGTTACCAAAACGTGTCCCATCCTTACTATCCATAAGCTTTTCCATCTCCTGAACAAACATAACACAATCAATGAACGCTTATGTCATTTTTCCGCACATTTTGTTATGATGGTTATAAAGGCGTTCGCGCAGGGATATTCACCTGCAATCCGGGTTGCGGCCTCAAATTCACCATGGCCAGACCAGTAAGCTGGAGTCCATCTCTGAGTGCTGTTCAAGAATAGTAATTCAAAGGTGACACATGAATGGTTATATTTGGAAAGTTATCTTGAACAAAAATGGAGCATTTATCAGGGCTTACATTTGGGTGATCTTGTATCCAAGTATTTTGAAAGCCCACTTGAAAGTATGCCAAAAAGTACATCATTGATAGTCTGCACCATTTATGAAGCATGTGTAAGAGCTTGCCAGCCCTATAATAAATATGTAGGGCTAGTAAAATTTAGTAGCTTGTTCAAAATAGTAGTGATTTTTAGGATATGTTATTTTAGCTAAATTTATTTCAGTTCAGATTAGGCCAAATTTATATTTTCGTTCAGTTTATAAATTCTCAACTAAATCACATGTATAAAACCAAATGATAATATGATCCAACTTTGTAGATTTTTATAAACCTAGCATACATGGATTCTCACCCCATTTGTCAACTCTTTCAATCCCGAGTACAATAACTATTTGTAACGAGCACGAAATTCCAACAACACTTGTAGAATGAGAAAGAAGGGGCAGAGCATTTTAACACCCCCTCCCACTTAACACATAAATTGAGTACCGGCTAAAAAGTAAAGTTACTACTCCCTCCGTACCACAAAACTTTGCCCACTTTCCATTTTTGGATGTCTCACAAAACTTTACCAATTACCAAATAAGGAAGCTACCCCACACACTAAAACATTATTTAACATCAATACACTACTTTATCACCACACATTCTCAAAAAGTAACCTACCCACTTACTTTCTCATTTTTACTCTATTACTTTAACTCATTTTCTTAAACTGCGCGCTAACCCTAACGGATAATGTTTTGTGGGACGAAGAGAGTAGTTCTTAACAAACACTCATTCACCACTCCTATTGAGCTCAAATTGACAGTGTCACACATTTTAAGTCCATAAGTAAACACATTTCATATTTTACATAAATACATCACATATAACTTTTTCGTGTAACATTTTATATATAAGACCCCGATTTATTTATATGCAAGTGTAGGATATTATTGTAAAGTGAAAAAAAAAAATATACAAAGACATAAATTAATTCAACTGACTTGCTGTTATGAGCTTGAACGTCAAAATTTAGTCAGAGCTCATACTCATAATACTCGGACTCAAATTCATAGTATTCGATGAAAATTTAGTAAAACCTCATATTCAACATGTAATGTAAACGTGAATAATGATGTAATGAGCTTGAAAAATTAGTTATAAGTCGAAAAGTTAGGTAATATAATCATCATTTCCAACTACCTGTCACACTACAACTTGACAATTCTTAATTGAATTTTAAGACCACCATGTGCATATTCAATTACATGCTACCCACCTTCCAAACGTTTATTCATGTTCCAATTAATCTGTTTTCATTTTTATTTTTTCAATAGCAAAAATATATTAAACACTTACGCTATCAACTGTACAAATAAGACCGTGTAAAAAGATTACACTCGAACACTCGAAAATCTGATTTTAAAACGAAAACAAGTCACCCGCCAAAAAAAGAAAACAATTCTTAACAAATCAATTTTGACTTTTACTATTTTTCCCCCAGATATTTGAACTTTATAAATATTAAACACAGTTTCTTTTTAGCTAATTCAGTAAAAAATATATATAGTGCATTTTGTAGATATAAAAGAAAACAAGAGAAAAAACTGTTTCCGTACGTACTAACCGCATTAGCAACAGCTCCCTTAACAGTCTTCATATCCTGAATATCAAACCTCGCCGTAGCCAATTTCCTCGGCCACATCTCCACCCCAGCTCCGCCGCTCACCGCCGTCTTCTTATCCTTAACCCACCCGACCCTCAACGTGAACTCCAATATATAAATCAACGAGTACCAGATCACTTTCAACACCATCCCCACACTAAACCTCCTCCTCGGCCCTCCTCCCCCGACTCCGCCGATCTCCGGGAGCTTCTCCGGATCACTAGCCTTCCGACAACACGACATGAGAAGCGACATGAGCGAGATACCGTCCCCGAGAGCGTGGTGTATCCGGAACACGACAGCCTTGTGGGCAAGTAGTAGATGCATCTCCCATAGCGGCTTGTCGGTCGCTAAGGGAGACGAGACGGAGAGATCGGCGACGTAGTCGTTGACCGCATCCGAGTCCGAGCCGGAGTCGGATACGGTATCCTTGATGATGATGATGTGGCGGTCAACGTCTATAGTCGTTTTCCGCCACGTTTCTCGGTTATGTGAATCGTACACCATGAGGCTCGAGAATCGAGGGTGTTTGAACATGATTGAGTTGATTACCCCGGCTCGCATCGCGGCCGGGTCTATGGGGCGGTCGAGGATGACCGTGCAGTTGATGACTTGCTCGGTTAGCGGCTGGAGGAAGAGGCGGCCGGCCGGAGTTAGCGGCTGGTCGGGCTCTTTCGAGTTTTCCACCATTGGGGTATTGAAAGAATGGTTTCAAGAGAGGGAAAATGTTGAGTACTAATTCAACAAGCAATGCATAACTGGGATTATTGACTTTTGAGATTAATATGAACAAGAATGGTATTTTTGAATATGATAGGTGGGATCATAATGTGGCCAATTGTGTCTCCATATATACAGCTCATGAGATAAATTTCCACTCTGAGATTCTTTAAATCTAGAGGTGAAAATGACCCATGGGATGTATTTGATCAAGTGATTTTAAGGACAAGTGGGTGTTAATTAATTTGGTAGGGTAATGGCCTGCAATTTAAGGGTTATTATACCTTATAATGAGCACATATTAATTTTGAACAGTTTACATATTACAAGTTGACATAGCTTATAAAGTGCAGAAATTAATTTTGAACAGTTTATAAGTTGAGATATTAACAGTTGATGTTGAAGATAGAGAACTTGATATTTTAATTTCTCATAAGATGCATTTACTGGAAAAAAGTCGATACCAATTTCAACGATTATTTAACGAAGTAAATGTATTACGAGTGGTAGACGATTCCACACGAAATATGTGTCTTTCCTGTGTTTATTTATCCGGAATATTCAGATTGCTTACATGGATTGGGAGATGGTGATGTTGAAAACTTGGCTCGTTTTCGACCACAAATAGCGATAGAGATTTCGTATTTCTAAAGAGACTACACACAGACGAAGCTTCGCTGGTCCGGCAGAGTCAGTACATGTATCATAAATCTGCCATAGAAGCGCAGAAAATCTGGTTGGTTTCAAGATAGCTACTATTGTCCGTCACGTTTTGGTTTAGATGTCTGTCAATAATTTGTACACCACAAATGTGGGGTAAACTAGGACTATTGAACAGTTGGAACAACTAACAAGTACAACAAAGAACAGACTCGTGATCTTGGACCTCTAGGTTCCCAATTACTTTTACTTTCGGGTTTCACAGAGAAACAAAATCGCAGTTACTAGTAATTTCGGGCAGAATTACATCTTTCGTCAAGCGGTTGGCAGGCGGCATCTCAACCCTGAGCGATGGACAAGGTAACTACAGCATCTAATCGTAAAGTTTCACTAGCAATCACTTAGAAGTACGATCATATATTCATATCCCTAGCAGTACTACACGTTCTGATGGTCTGGAGTAACTAAACAAGGTTTTCATTCAACATGGAACTTCCAAGTAGTTCGTTTACCTATCGATAACCGGTAAATTTTAACCATTATCGATCACAATATGTCAATATCATATATAGGTAGGTACAGATATAGCAAAACATGATAATACTACTTTTGTTTCAGGATTAAGATCAGACCCAAGCGATGAAATGAGACATGAGAGAAGAATTGGATGATCTTAAAGTACGGCTTATGGCCGATGACTGGGAATGAAAACTGCAACTGTAGTTCGAAAGTTGAAATAGCTGGTATATCTCAGGACAAAAAGGAACAGAAAAAGAACATGAACAAATAAAAACAGGGCAAGAAAGTGATATGGCACAGCCGCACAGGGAAGTCACTAGACGTTCACAAAGTAGTGGATATAAAACTTACCAATGCAATTATTTAACTAGAAAACTTACAATATGCCCATTAAGTTATTAGGGGCAGAATCGGAGGGGATAAACAAATAACAAACCGTTCGAAATATATTTCTTTGTGAAGCTTTCTGGAGGCAGTGTGATGGTAAGGAGACATTTATCAATTAAAGAGAACAACAAAACAAATGTGTAACAGTGAGAGGAAAGTAAAGTCATCATGTAAGAAAACCGAAATCCCAAGTCAAAACACATTTTATCTATGCAAGCTCGAAGTAAATCCTTTGTTAAACACAGGATCCATTCATTCCAGAGTAGTAATACTAATTAACAATAGAGCTAAGAAAAGATGAGAGCCAAATAATAAAGCAGGAAACCAAGAACAAAACTACACAAAGTTCAAAGAGAAAATCAGAAAACCGAAAATTTAGTGATCTTATCCTTGAAAGGCCTAGTCATTGATAAACGTATAGATACTACACTACGTAATAGTACTGATGCTTATCATCTTCTATGTGTTGATCACCTCTCATACTATCAACCACTGAACACTAACCCGTCGTTCTTCACAACTTATATTATTCCTACAATATTCTAAAACATTCAAATCATACATTGAAATGGAATTCAGTATATATTTGAGCTGAATCGTAGATGATTGGTTTTTCTTAAGGAAAAAAACAATAGAACAGCCAGTTTGAAAGGAAGAGCAGATGCAGATACTAAAATTACAAGGCAGAGTAAGCTCTTCTATTCGACAAAGAGCCAGACAGTAGTCGAATATCGAGTTACTTAACCTACTGCAACAATGCTACTTCAGATATTCAAGCTCATATCATTTTATCAACTTTCAGCACGAACTAATCAAACCACATACAGAAATGGCAAGAACACACACACACAACAAGCTGCGTTCATACATTTAAGCTCAACTTTCAACTGAAACACATACACAATACGCGGCGTTCATATATTTAAGCTCAAATTTCAGCTGAAACACACACACAATAAGCTGCGTTCATACATTTAAGCTCAACTTTCAGCTGAAACACACACACAATAAGCTGCATTCATACATTTAAGCTCAACTTTCAGCTGAAATTCAACAGAACTGGCAAAAATAAACACATAGCATAAGAAATGCAGTGATAAATGAGCAGAAGCTGATATTCTGCAACTATTGAGCTAATTATAACCAGAAATGTCAAATCTATATAGATAGATGATAGATAAGATAAACAAAACGTCTCAAAATCCCCTCAGACTTGCTTTCATCCACCACAAACACATAACAAAATTCAGAATAACATTATAGAATACCAGTCTGACAAAACTACTATAACAAAACAACGCAGAATACCAATTCGATTTTCAACGGTAACTCTTCTGGAACCTTGCACGAGCACCACGTCCTCCGAACTTCTTCGGCTCGCAGCGCCTGGGATCAGCAACCAGCAGAGTCCTGTCATACCTGACCAGAATGTCCTTGATCTCCTTCTTCGACATCTCGTCGACGTACTTCTGGTAGTACGCCACCAAGGCCTTGGCAATCGACTGACGGATGGCGTAGATTTGCGAGGTGTGACCTCCTCCCTTGACGCGGATCCTCATGTCAACACCGGCGAATCGGTGACGGCCGAGAAGGAGGATTGGCTCGAAGGCCTTGTAGCGGAGGATCTCGGGCTCGACGAGCTCGATTGGGACTCCGTTGATTTTGATCAGGCCACGGCCGCGCTTGCAGTGGGTGACGGCGACGGCGGTCTTCTTGCGCCCGAAGCATTGGACGGATTCGGTTGGGGCCGCCATGGTTGTTGACAGTCTGTGCCTCTGTCTAGCTCTGGCTCTCGATTAGGGTTTTTTTCAGCTGAAACGACGACTCTAGGGTTTCGGAAATGGTTTAGGCTATTTATCCTGGGGTTGTAGCCTGTAGGTTAAGGCCCAAGCCTAATTTGTTTCAGTGGGTTTTATCTTGTTGGGCTTACATATTTTGTTTGGGCCAGTCTATACGATTGGACTGACTAATGAAGGCTGAAATTTTGTTTTCTTGGATAATATTAGCAATTTCGTATATCATGTGATTTATGATGTTTCGTATATTGTAAATCTATACTCGTGGATAACGAAGCGCAGCACAATTGGTAAAACGCTTCACTTCCAACCAATAGGTCGGGAGTTCGAGTCATCCCTTTGTCATTTAAAAAAAAAAAAAAAAAAACCTATACTCGTGATGTATTATCATCATTCATTAACATTGGTGATGCGAGGACATCTACATTGATATGTGAGTAATGTACTCAATGGGAGTTCTGTTTGCTAAGGTTGTAAAGCAAAACTTTTGAAATCGGCAGTCGGAAACATTAATACCATGAAGGTCGTGTACATCTACCACATTTCAGAATCTAAGTATATCAACTAGAACCCGACTAGAACATTTTTCGTGTTACTATAAGAAATGTGTTGAATTATCGGATCAATTTTATTTTATACTCACTAGATATATTTTAATTTAAGTTCATGTTTAGAACAATATGTACGTGGATATATGCGAAAATTTGATCATATAAAGAATGTCAGCCATTCTTGCTATCCGACTTAACTTTTGGCATTCAATTTAGAGCTCAGCCAGGAACCTAGCCCAACATTACAAGTCTCAAACATACAAGCAAGAACTAGAACTACTTCCACGAGAAAGTAGCAATGAGCCAAAGCGAAATAGTGACGCGACTGCAATACATAACGCGTCAGCTCAGAAAAAGCGCTCTACTTCCATAACTTCTAGTTTCCCGCGTATAAATTATAAATTTTACTTGCAACTGTAGCCTTTAGAGCAACAATTCCGTCATTACAAACAAGAACACTTTGCAGTCCAGACATGACCACCTTTTAAGCTCAATCTACTCGGACTCAGGTAAGTTATGATGTGTTTGAAACGCGGTTGTATGGCTTGCAGCGTTCTCTGATGTCACAAGTCAGCTAAAAGTTGAAAAGCTCTTCTTGTCAAATTAGAGTGCTTCCCTGAGATTGAAAGTTCTTGATAGTTGCCTTGCATGGTCATACTGATTGAGCTCCACTAGCATTTTCCTCATGCGCCTAACCAACTCACTGTTTTCAGGTTCCATGGCACCGGTACTCTTGTACCTCTTCTCAAGAGTTTTCGAAATCAACATTATGTAGTCTACCAAAGGGAGCAACTTTTGGCTGCAAGAAACGAGATAGAAAAAATCAGTAAGCAAATAAGGAATTTTAATGTTCCACACATGCTCAATTGCGAAGAATCGAAGAAAAAAACTACTACCAAGTATACATGGTCAACCCCAAGAACTAAGTATTAATACGCTCCCAATACTCCCTCTTTTCAAGAGCACGGTAAGTAAACAAAGTGTCTGGACATTCCCTGTAATTATCATATTCATGTTACCAAGATATAGTTTAAACAATAGTGTCCCAAGTCCCAACCCAATATCAGTACTTATAACCTGCAGGGTCACATATACACAGAGCTAAGCAGAGGTGTTGAAAAAATGAGTAGCTGTAATTCCGTAGTCATGCATAACCAACGATTAAAACAGGATCATAATAAATGCTAAACTAAATGAAATCTAACTGTAAGCACCAAAAGCAGCTCCATCATGAAAGCAAAACACGATAACAAAATGGCATTCAAAATTCAATCAATCTATATGCCTTTGTGATTGAAGTGCTGCATTAGTCATACCTCTGATCGACTGTAACACTTGGACCTGCCCAGACGCCACCTAGTGAAGCGATGACTCTCTCAGTCCGTGATATCGCATCATGAAGATTTGAACGGATGCTGTGTAGATGAGGAAGAACCTTTCCATATAAAAGATTATCTAATGCAATCTTCTCCAGAACAGGAGTTGCGACGATCCCATTCCACAAGCATATGTTCCTCATTAAGCGAACAGATCTGCCAAACCTATATGCTGCCACTCGAGCTGCATTTGGGACCACATTCATTTCGAGTGGGTCCCATGCAGGTACCTATCATTCAAATCAGAATACACATACTCTTAGAATATTCTCGGATGATGGTGCTTGAACATGTCAAGTTAAAGTCAAATAGAGAAGTCACCCTTAAACAGGAGCATAGTCATACATATATATAGAAAGTAGAAACATTACCACTATATCAGCCACAGCATTAGTGAGACGATCACGAATAATAGCTATCAACTCCACCAAGCTGGAGGGATCAACATATGCGATAAGCAATTGCATGGAAGAAACAGCAAACTTCGTTTCGCGTGTACTAAGCATGTCCCAGCAAGAAGATAGCTGGTGGCTCAACATAGGAATTGCAAGTTTCTCCACCAGGTGAGGAATAAGGTTAGAATCAGCATCATTTTCGTCCACAGTATCTACATCCTCTCCATTACCATACTTAAATAACAAGGAATGCCTGAAAAACATGAAGAATGTGTAAGACTTAACCACCATCCATACTGCCTACAGTCTTTATAGAATTGTAGTTACGATGGAATATGCATAAAAACCTCGAGATGTGTCATTTCTGATAGTATAATATACATGGTTGACCTATTCTTCTTTTAATATTTCCTTTTTGGGTGCAGATACTTGCCTCTTGTGTGCTAACAATGTATACAAATTCTATAGTTAACAACTAATGGGGCATATGCATATGATGAACCAGAAATGCACCCAAACTTAATCATAAAAATGCCTGGTAATGGAAGTACTCCTACATGATTACGCTAGAGAGTTACTAACCATTTCATGTCATCAAATTCTGTATCGTCATGAAGAGGATCCCACTTTAAAAGTTCCAGCCTCACATAAGGGGAAAAAAGAGCTGGTATACTTAGAGACATATAAGCATCACGATAACTCGATGCATAATCCTTCTTAAACCTCTCAATCATTTCTATAACCACATTAAACTGTGAGTATTCCACAGCTGCATCACTGAAAACCTTTTCAGCAACCTGAAGTAACTCGTTACGGCTCGACTCATATGCTGTATTCTCACTATCACTTTCATCAGTGCTTAATTCTCCCTCCATTTGCTGAAAGTTATTGTTATCATCCATAACAGACTTCCTTTTGGAGTCAGACTTGTCTCGCCTTCTTCGACGAGCTTCTGCCCTTCTGGTGGCATCCATTCTTTTTTGCAGATTGACATCTCTACCAAATTCATCCAGCTCCACAGGTGCACTTTTAGAAATGCCTGCACTAGCAGAGGCAGCCTGAGCAGCAGCAGTTGCTGCTGCATTGCTTCCTCTCCTCCGGAATTCAGCCCGTGCTGCAATTATAGCTGGCTCAACCTCAGATATTTCATCATTATTATCAGCTGTTCTTCTTTCAGCGATGGCTCTTGCACGGTTTTCATTAAGCTTCTGAATTTGCTCTTCAAGTTCCTCAACAAAAGGGGCTTTATGCTGCATAAAAATTAAAATATTGAGACTATCCTTCAGTAAACAAAGGTTACTGCATACAAGTAATAATGGAAAGCAAGATTAGTGACTTTTATAACAAGTGTTGAACAGTTATTTTGACCATCAAACCGGGTATCAGTTAAGCATAGCAGAGTTACATAAGGTAAACTATTGTTAAATAGGTCAGAATTATGTCGCAAATTACGAAATCATTGCTACACAAATTTTTCTTACAGCTTAAAACTTTCTTGCATGGATCGTTAGTTCATGAGCTTGCCTTGACCAGCCTAGCTATTTATTTGTTGATCTCTGTTTACAGAGATTAGTATAATTTAGACACACTATATGCATATAGGTGATATGAACTGCACATCATGGACTCTTCAAGGTCCCATGGCAACAAACTAATACTATAGCAATGCTGTGTCAGAAAGTCAAGCAAACTTACATCCAAAAATTCACATAAGACAGCAATGAAGTCGCGGAACTTTTGAACGAAGAGGAACTTTTCAGAAGCAGCAGCCAAAGAATTCTCTAGAGTAGTGACATTCGCCAAAGATGCAGACATATTTTCTTCATTTTTTTCTATTAACGACATCGCACTGTCATAAGATTCCTGAAAGAAGAAACATTGCACAGCATGAAAAGTTGATACAATACCAGAACCAAAATAAATAAGCTTTGCAATGTAATGGTTTTATAAAAAGAGCTGTATTCACAAGGACATACCTTAAGCCGCCTCCTATTCTCATGAAAGGCTTTCTTTGCAAGCTCAGACTGTTGAGGCATTGGCATAGCTTCGTCACTGAACAATCCTCCAGCTGCTCCTCCAATACCACTATTACCTCCATGGGGTATATTCTGTGAATGGCCATAAGTTTCAGTGGCACCAGTAACTGGGAAACCGAAACTCGATGTCGGACCACTCGAACGGGCAGCAGAACTGCCAAGACCACTAACACCCACACCTTGGCTTCCAATGCCATCATCCAGCCGTTTTCCTAACGCTTTCCTGACCTGCTCTTCCTCCCACAATTTATCCTCATCATCTTCATCTTCATCAAAAGTTTCGATTTTGCTATCTTTAGCCATTTCCCTCTCTTCATATTGCTCAAATACACCTTTCTTGGAATCACCGACTTTGTCCCCAAAAAAACCAATCCTTCCCCGAAACTCAGGCTCCTCGTCACTTAAGCCATCAGCCTCTCCATGGTTACTACCTGTGTCCAACGAAATAAAATCTTGGGCAGCAGGCTTCGCCTGTCTCAGCCTCTCCCGCTTTGCCCTTATCGCCTCGATAGTCTGTTGATCCATAATCATCCCCTCATCCTCCCTCGAATCAGAACCTAACCCAACCTTCCCCAGCCGAGTCAAAGCATCCTGTCTGTCCACACTTGAATTAGTCTTCCTATGAAATCCACTACCCTCAGAATCCCTACTTCTCCCATTTGGCTCACCACCATCGTTAACCATCGGTTTCACCGAACCTCTCAAAGTCACCACAGGCGCCGCCTCCGCCTTGGGCTTCAAGCGGCTCGATCCAGAGATAGATCTAGTATTCTTCTGAAGTTCTAATAGGGCTTCTTTCGTATAGAGACCAGCTCGTGGCTGGACATTCGAAGAGAGAGAGGAGGAGGGAGATGGGGTGGAAACCCGCTCTTTCGATAAGGTGAGCTTGTGTCCAGATGATGATTTGGACTTAGAGATGCGGGAAGCTGAATTATTCACTGGGGGGCGAGAGAAAGGGGATTCTTCGTCTTCCTCGCCATCGGCAAATGATAAAAGACTTTTTGCAATTGGTTTCTTAGGTTTATTGTTGGTGTTAGGAGTGGCATTGGTTTTGATGGACGCGCTACTAGAAGGGGTGGTTGAGTTACCATCCTCCTCTTCACCACCACGGCGGCGGAAATTTCTGGACTTGGCACTGCTCATTACAGTACCAACAAACTAGTTCTGGTGGATCCTAATATGTACTTGCTCAAACTTCTCCCTTCTTCCTAGTAAGATAGAGCAAGTCGGAAATTAATAAGACTGATATGAACAAACAAAAATAAGGCAGTTATAGATCATAGCAACGTTAGCAAAGATAAGCAGCTTCTTCTTACTAAACAAAAACATTCCTTATCGTAAAAATATCTATGTAGATAATTTCTATAAAGTAAACAAAAACAACAAATATTTTTTCATTGATTCAGATAATAGTGTGACCTCCCTTATCAAATAGATTCATACCATATTTAGATTATTCTTACTAAACAAAAACATCCTGTATCATAAAAATATCTAATTAGATGATTTATATACAGTAAACAAAAACAAAATATATTTTTTCATTGATTCAGATAGATAGGACGACCTCCCTTATCAATTAGATTCGTACCATATTTAGATTATTCCCCCTCGCAAATAGCCTTTTTTTAATAAAGAAAGTGATTGAATATCTGCCCTACTATCCTCTCCCTCGCGGACAAACTTGAACGCGGGATTAAGTTTGAATCTCGCTTTTTATATTTCTGGAAACCCTCTTCGAACTAAATTCAGGATATAAATTAGTCAAAGAGGCTCCGGTGCAAACAAGGAATGAAGAAAAAAGGAAGGGATAATTACTGATTCCACGAAGATCGGGAACGAAGAGAAAAGGAGAAGACAAATTATGTCATTTCCATTCAAAGAGAAAAAGAAGCCAGCAAAGAGAAACAAAAGAAAGAAGTCTTGGTTGGTAGAAGAACGAGCAAGCCCTAGTAATGATCCAGGAGAAAGAAAAAGACAACAAAAAGAAGAGGAGTGGTGTGGTGGATTCGAATTTGACACAATTCTAACTCCTACTACTAGAAATGTTCTTATAGATCCTTCTGAGTAAATATAAAGAAATTAGGGGATGTTTAAACGGGATAAATAAGGCCAACAATAATGAATAAAAATAGACACTCGACCATCTCTAAGTTCTGGCAGATAGCATATAATAGAAACTTTATGTCAGCATACAGTGTGACCCCTATATTAGCAACAGAGTTAACGTAGATAATCAGCTGCTTCTTTACTCTTTTACTATCTACCTCGGACACATACCACATTATACAAACTAATGGTCGTGGAATCAAATATCTACCTACTCTAAGTTGTTCTTCTTCTTTGTTATCAGTAATATAGAGCAACTAGATACTTTACAAGCTTAAAAATGATTAAGAATAAGACCAATATGAACGAAGAGAGATCAAATTCCTAGCATCTCAGAGTTATAGTAGCTAGCAACAGAAACAATATTTACGAATCAGCTTCTTAATTCTCCGAATCTCTAGTATCTCGACGTTATACTAACTAGCCATAGAGACGAATTTAAAAGAATCATCTTCTTCTTAGTTATTCGAATTTCTAGTATTTCAACGTTCTAGTAGCTTGCAACAGAGAAAATGTTAACGACTCAGCTTCTTCTTAAACCTTCAAATTTCTAGCATGTTCTGGTAGCTAGCAACAGGGAAAAGGTTAACGGATCAGCTTATTCTTAGCATCTAGCTATCAACAGAGTAAATGTTAACGAATAAGCTTCTTCTTAATTCTTCCAAATTTTAGTATCTGAAATCTCTAGCAGCTAGCAACAGCGATAATGTTAACGAATCAGCTTATTCTTAATTATTCGAATTTCTAGCATCTGAAAGCACTAGTAGCTATCAACATAGAAAAGGTTTAAGGAATCAGCTTATTCTAGCAACAGCGACAATGTTAACTAATCAGTTCATTCGTAATTCTTCAAAATTCTAGCATCTGGAATCTCTGGTAGCTATAAACAGTCTTAATTCTTCGAATTTCTAGCATCTGAAAGCTCTAAGGTTAACAAATCAGCTCATTCTTAGTAGCTAGCTCACAACAGAGAACGATTCAGCTTCTTCTTAATTCATCGAATCTCTACCATCCAAAAGCTCTAGTAGCTTAGCAACAGCGACAATGTTAACGAATCAGCTTCTTATGCATATCACGTAACAGCTCACAAATACACCAAATTAAACCAGCATGCATAAACCCTAACCTGAGAGGATTCGCGTGGACCAGATACAATATGAATAAGCGATAACTGATTTTTCTGGGGATGTACGGAACGCTGACACCGGAGGCGGGAGGAGGAAAGGTGTCCGGCGGCGTTGGGCGGTGGGCGGAGGTGGAAGAGAGATGTTGCAGAGAGAGGGGGAAAGCGTGTGGAGATTTGATTTAGCTGAAGTCGTTTTGAGTATTGGGCTCGGGTCATGTAAAACGGGTATTCGTGTTTGGACTTTGGGCTTCAAATACTGGATCCAGTGCCGCCATTGACCCACGATCCATTGGATTATTGAAAACAAGTTAAATCGAAACCTTATGCAATTTATTTTCGTTCAGTTGGTTGATGACAGATGAACATTACTTTAGTTACAGGTTTGAATTCACGGAGTTGGGAGTAAATTTCGTGTGATTAATTTGGTTCACGTAATTTGCAGGTTATTGCGTTATTTAATTAATCGAGTGTACACCAGAAGGTATTGGCTGCAGGTTCCCAGTTTTTCTTTTAAAAAAAACATATTTTTCGGTCCAGAATTATCTTTAGTTGAATTAAACAATAGTAATGAGTGTTAGCCTCGTTAAAGAAGAATAATAGGCCTTCAATTTTGAGGCGAGACAAATATATTAGAGGTGGAAAAGCTCATTGGGGGCGGAGATCAAAAAATTCAATTCAATTCAATTCAATTAACTCCTAGGATTGGCTGGACCATTTTCTTGAGAATAAGTGTTAAGTAATCCTCAAAAACATATGTCGGTCTAGTATTTTTCATCCAGAGATCAATACATGTTCACGTAAACTTCACATTGAGTCCCCAGCAATTTCAGAATTCAGCCCAATCATCAGCAGAATCGCCAACATACACGCCCCGACACCATCTGATCAGATGACTCGACAGTCGACAGATACATCCAGCAAATACAACAGATACATATACAGCTTTACCCAGCAAACTCATTGAGTTCAGCCGGACAGAGAAAAAACTACACCTTTATGTAGACTGTTCAGCACTTCACCTGAGGCATGAACTCCGCATACAGAGAACACCTATAATCTGCTAAACTTGCACGTGAACGAATTACCACATAGGAACTAAACGAATCACTGCAGCAGGATAGTCTTCGGTCCAGCTATAGATTTCATACAGAGCCAGAAAAATCAGAAATGTAACCGGCATTGTGAAGGTAACAACAGCAGGGCAGTAATTTCTACAAAATAGGAGATACTACAACACATTCACACAATGCTGTCCCTTGCCAATGTTCTTTCGCAGAATGCTTAGCCACAGATCAATACTTCAAGCATAAAAGATCAGACTTTTACACGTCCTGCGAGTCTGCAACAATGCTTGCAAGCTAAGTACTAGTTATCTTTCATAGGAAAGGTCATCATGGAACTCACCAGGTTCATCTGCAGATTCCTGTATCAAACACACGTTCTACAGACACTATTTAGAGCTATGTAGAGCTAATATATAAACATTAAGAATCAGCGTAAACATTCAGAAGTCGCCAGATATAGTAAGATAGTAAACCGTTCAATACACCAATGATCCAAAGAATGTTATTATTTCCGGAACTCAATTTACACCAGCCAAACCAGCTCTTTACATTTGAATAAGTTAGCTCTCTACATCTAAACAAATCAAATGATTGAAAGATGGAAAAAAAAAGCTTCGAAGAATCAAAATTGATTTCTTGGCATCCAATGGAAAAAGTGTATAGTGGTAGTATACTAGTATACCTTCTTCGTGATAATCAATAGCACGAGTTCAAAGAATCGCTTTAAATTCACCTACACCGCTCATTCCTCTAGAGGAATGGATAATCGAGAGCCAAAACATCAGTGCTCAAACATTCACCTTCGCCCTCGTAGCCAACGCATCTCTTATAACCATCGCCCTCTCCCCAACCTCCTCTCCACCGTCTGCCCTATCGCCCCTATCATCCAAATCATCACAAAACAACGAAAAATCATCTCTACCAATCAACATATTATGAAGTATAGCACAAGCACCAAAACAACCAACGGCAATCCTACGTTCCCCTTCAAACCTCCTACTCAAAACACCCCATTTCCTCAAACTCCCAACTGCCTTACTCGAAAAACCACGCACCAAACAATGTACATTGTTAAAACACTCCTCAACCGATCCAATTTCCGCATTATCATACGGTAACATCAACCAAGAATCCATCACATAATCCCCATCTCCTATGAAATACTGTGGCACTAGCACATCATTAACATTAACTACATTCTCATGTGAGTTCAAAATCAAGCCTTTTTCGACATCTTTACGCAAACTAGACGAATTAAGCACTTCCATATCACTCTTACTCCCCGAAAAACCAGCTGCAATGCTCAAAATCCTCGAATCCGAATCGACAACTACCTGAGCTGCAATGCTACTATCCATTAACCTACAACAAGTCAAAACTCCACAACAGTTAGGCAAACCAGTAATCCCCTCAAACCGGGTCGAAACCGACTCCGCCTCCGCCCCACCCGGAAACCCGACCCAGAATCTAAAATTAGTACAAAGCACACGACACAGCTGCTTAACACAGAATCTCGCATCCGGCTCCGAAACGTTGAACCGGGTCGCCACATCCGGGTAACCCGACCCGGTCGCGAGCTTAAACAGCCCAATTCCGAGCCTGGAAGACGGAGCTAAACTCAGCGGCGATTCAACCGGGTCACGACACTCCAGCAACGGCTCCAGCAACCCGCATAGCCACTCGAAAGTCGATACCTTCATGTTGAAGAATTGCACGAAAACATCCGGGTCACGCGGGATGACATTGACCGGGTCGGATTCAGATACCGGTTCATATCCAATTCGTTTCCTTTTGCGGGAAATGGAGAGAATTGCAGCTGCGGCTGTGTTGGAGGTGGAGAGGAAGTGGTGGAGGAGAGAGGAGAAGGGGTGGTGGAAATTGGGGGAGGGGGAGAGGGAATTGGTGAGGGGGTTTGGGAAAACGAGGAGGAGGAGGATGAGGAGCTGGGAGATGAGTGAAGAGAGTAGTGAAGCTAAATCATGGTGGTGGTGGTGATGATTGGGATTCATATTTGGGATTTGTTTCTTGGGAATCGCAGTTTGACTGTGTTTTTTTGGGGTTTGTGCGAATGAGACAAAGATGAAGACGATGGTGATTAGTTTATGGGATTCCTCGATATAGAGCACGTGAATTCATATTTTAATCTTGGAAATTAAAAAAAATAAAATAAAAATAAATTGTGTTTCACTTGTGCCACTCGTCCGATCAAGTATAGACAGATCTATATTCAGAAGAAACGGCTCTTCTAGATGTGGTTTTTACATTCGCAAGTTTAGAACTTTATACATTATTTTAATGGAATTCAAGTCCCTTAACATTTGAGCTGGTTTTTTTTTTTTACATGGATCCTACTTAGAGCTTCCAAGAATTAGGTATGCTTGATTTAGACTTCTTGAACAATTAGAGGACACCTCGACTTAGGTCTCAAGTCAAAGGATGTCGCTACAGGATCATATATGAAAGAAAGTCGAGAACATGCACTGACCACTCGAGATATCATCTCCCTTGTGTTGGCTTCCTATTGAAATATGAATATGGGGATGATGGTCGAAGGCAACATAAGCTCTACCCTTTGAAGCGTTAAATGGCCAAACTAGTAATTAAAGGGACAAGACATACTACTCTCTATGTTATACGTAGTAGGACGCACCCTAGCAATGTCTAGAACTATACGTTAATAGTTCGTAAAAGAGGTATGTAATTATTGTCAAACCGCATTTCACATCTCTCACAGGGCATCCCATCAAACAACTATTGATTCACTAGCTCGTTTGTCCACGTAAACTGTCAAGCGGGTCTAATTCTCTCACTCCTTGTACGCATACACCATCTCGGTAAGGTACTATAAGGTAATTTTACTTCCTACATCGAATATGCATTGACAGCATCACCACTGACGATTGGTTATATATCACCATGTTTGTATGATCTGTTATGATTTTGAGACCTCCTTTTTAGTTTTAAAAATACTTATAGGACATCATATCAATAATACCTACAAATGTGTGGTTTACTCTTTCTGCTTAATACTTGATCGATTGTACGAACTGGAACAATAATTAAGTTGGTTAAATTAAGTCCTGTTCAATTCAATTTTCATTTATTTTAACTGGAGTGAACTTTATTTTTTAGCTGCATTGAATTAAATTGACCATCAACTGAACTAAACTAGAGGGACTTAAATTGAGCTTAACTTACTTCAAGTATAAATTCCAACTGCATTGAACTGAGTTGACCCAATATAAACTAAGCTGAGATGAGCTGACTTAATGTGAACTAAACTGAAATTAAGTGAGTTATGATGTTGAGTACTACATGTGAAAGAAAACAAGTCAAGCATATGGGTGAGTAGTGAGTTTGCCTTGCCAAATGTGCATATATTTATCTTCCTTGGATAAAAATGATGGAAAAGGTATTGTTTCAATTAAAGTTTCATTAAACCATACCTTGTGGTCACTTTTGACTTTTGAAGGGAGGATTTGAATGACTTTTAAAGGCTACTCACACCTAACTTTTCAATTGCTCATTTGACTTTCACCAAGCCACTAGGCACTACTAGTACAGTGTTCTTGGGCTGCATCTAGGTCTAGGCTCATACATCTTAAACTCACTTGACCACTCTAATCTTGGGCTCACCTAAGCCCAAATTATTTTCACTAATTTACATCTGCATATGTACTAGACATTGTGAAGGATTGTAGAAGAGGCCCATTTTTACAAGCCGGTTTCTAGATTTGACGTTTTGGAATTGAAAACCGTTTCATGATTCGACATTTTGAGAACGAGTTCATCGTGGTCATAAACAGCGTCGAATGACAATTTTCCGACAGAAGAATAGCCAAATAAAAAGAATAGTGACATAACGTATGTTATATACTGTTAATAATCAAGCTATCCTACTCGTCTAGTCTTGCGAATGTATATGACTATATGTATATTTTGAGCATCGATCTACACATGTACACACGTGGGATCATAGAATTTTAAATTTCTAATTGTTACAGTCACAATACCATAAACGATACTCTGAAAAAACTTATTATACCAAACCGACATATCATAAAACCTTCCACAAACCAAAGATAATACCATTTGCCAAAAAAAAAATCATACTGAAGGTTATTTTACCATGAGATACCGACCTACTAGTAGATAAGTTCATCCCCAAAAGCATGATAATATATCAGAAATAAAATCAAAGATAACCACAATACCTCTTATCTCAAATTATTTGAAATATCACCAAATTTTACTCCTTTCTTTGTTATCAATATTCACCCTCACAAAACTCCATCACAACATATCATACAAAGAATACTTTCTCCAACACCCTCGAAGTCCAAAAATTGAAAGTCAAACCAGTTACGCAAAGATCACTTTAGGAATAGTCGTGCCGGTCAAAACTCAAAAGGGTTGGGACTTGATCCAGAGAGCAGGTCTTTACACAAAGAATTTTTTTTTCAAATACTTAAAAAGTAAAAGTCCTAAAATGTAGAGTTCCTTATCCATGTGAAAATGCGTAATCTAACAATCAACCCCATAAGAAACATAAATTACAAACTTATCTCCATCTCGCACACTCACAAAGTCAAATAGATGTCGTACAACTAACTGTACAACAGTACAAGTAACAATTAGGGACAGTGGCAGTGGGGCTACACGAAGAGTGTCCATCCAACTTCCGTCGGGGATGCGGAGCTAGAGGCAATTGAGTTTGGGCTACAAGCAGCCTTGGACAGAAGAATTCCCCGTCTCATTGTTGAGACAGATTCGCTACTCGCTTTCCATTTGGTTAACGAGTTGGAATCAGTATCGGATTCTTTACGAATTCGTGTTGACCATTGTCGAACGCTACTTCGACAATCCTGGTCTGCTGAACTTTGTTGGGTTAAGAAAACGGCTAATGAAGCTGCCGATCACCTTGCTCGCCAAGTGCCTCCAGAACCGGATCCATTTCTCTCTTGGGAGAAACTCCCGGCTCAGTTTATTTCTGTTTTACGTACAGACTCGTTGTAATAACTTTTTGTTAGTTATTTAATTTCTTTCATTACCAAAAAAAAAAAAACAAATAGGGAAAAGTACTACTCCGATATGTGAAAGTTGTAACTTGTAAAGGACTCAAATGCAAATATTCTATATCTACAATTACAATCTATGCGTAAATGTGTAAATTAACAATTAATCCCATAAGAAAGCAAAAATTACAAACTAATCGCTTTCTCTCACATCACTTTAACCTCTCATTCTCTCTCTCTCCTTCACTCTTTTCTGTGCGTAGACACTCACACACACACCCAGCCCAGAAGTAGGTAATTTAATTTATTTATTTTTCATTTTCTTTTTTCCATTTAATAAATCTATTTAATCTCCACCGATTGATTCTCTTTGCTTTGTCTTCTCCGTGTATGTATATCTCCAATTCAATTAATCTATTCTACATGTGAAAACCGTCATTTGTTCAAACCAGCTCACAAACACACAACGCAGATTTATCAATTCGTTTGGTTTTGGTTCGGTTTCTTGATTCTGGATTGGAGGAGGAGACGTGAATTGGGTCGGCTGATTGGGTAATTGCTTGATTTTGGACACAGTAGAGTTCATTTCGGATTTTTGGGTGAGATTGTGGTTTTAGATGGTTAAATTTGGTGTCATTTGTTGAAAAGGAGCTGAGAAATAGAATACTGATTTCATTTGGTCTGATTTTGTTGTGTTTTTTTGTTGATTGTGAATTGGAGGAGGGGTGAATTGGGTCAGCTGATTGGGGGATTGTTGTTTGAGGTTTTGTTTTTGAGCCCAGTAGAGTTGTTTTTGATGATTTTGTGATTTTGTTGTCATTTGTTGGAATTAGCTAGAAAAAGAACACATTTTTCATGTCATTTGGTTTGGTTTGGTTTTTCTTGATTGCGAATTGAGTCGGAAATGGTCCAGCTGAATTGGGTAAATGCTTGGTTGAGGTTTTGTTCTTGGACACAGTAGAGTTGGTTTAGATTTTTGGTTGATTTTGATCTTGGATTGTTGTTTTTGTTATCATTTGTTGAAAGTAGCTCAGAAAAAAGAACACAGATTTCAGTTAATTTGGTTTTGATTGTGTTGTTCTTGATTGAAATCGACCAGCTGAATTGGGTAATTGGTTAATTGTTTGTTTGAGGTTTTGTTTTTCTAAAACAGTAGATTTCATTCGGGTTTGGTTTGTTTTCTTGATTGTGGATTGGAGAAGGCGTGAACTGCGTCAGCTGATTGGGTAATTGTTTGTGTTTGAACACAGTAGAGTTCATTTTGGATTTTATTTTGTGATTTTGGATTGTTGAATTTGGTGTCACTTTTGAGGAAGTTGGATTGAGATCGAAATTTGGGATTTGTGATTGAGGTTGTTTTAGTGTAGTTTTTCGGGGTTGTTAGGAAATGTTAAACTTTTACGGATTGATTGGGGTGTGTAATTTGTTGGACTATGTTTGATAGCGTCAAAGTTTTAAACTTCTGCTTGTTGTAAGAGAGTGTTATTCGGGATGAAGTTATTGGTTAAGTGGTGATGTTTGGTATTTTTGCATAAAGTTGGGATATTTTTCCTTGTAATTCTGTATTTCTACTGTTTGTAGATGTGTTCTGTTTCCCCCTCTTGATTGTGGTGTTTTTGAGCTGTTTTACTTAATTAGCTCTGTATAGGGTGTAGACTACAAGCGATATGTGGTGAAGTTACATGAATCGAG
>JAYMSL010000454.1:0-24470 GCA_036897195.1 Plantago coronopus
TTATTATTATTATTATTATTATTATTATTATTATTATTATTATTATTATTATTATTATTATTATTATTATTATTATTATTATTATTATTATTATTATTAACATCGTTAAATTTCAATCAAATCAACTATTTTTGTCAGGTTGAAAATTGACATCTTTAAACAATGAGTGGTCAATTTGAAAAGTCCACTTTTAGGTGGTCTCTCCCAAATTTTTCTCACGCAATATACAATAATAAATAATAATATCTAGAAGAAAAACATGATAAGTTTCAATAAGGTAAAATTCCTATCAGACCCAAAATGACCAATCATTTTACTCTAAAACCTTTTCTCATAAACTCAATATTATTAGGTCCAAAAGAATTACATCTAAGCCCATTTTTAGACTTTTATCCCCCTCTCCAGTTTTAACCTCAATACTGCCATTCAACGTGAACCCACAAATTGAAAGCAACGTCAACCATCTCCAGACCTCTCGCCGCCGCCCAAATTCCACCGTCGCACCTCTCCTCCCCCATTTAGATTCTGCCTGCAACACCACTAGCTCCTTCGGGCCAGTCTCCATCGTCCACCAGTTTCCTCACCCACCTCCTAAAGCTCTGCCACTCCACTCCCCCTCCCCCCTTCATCTCCTGTCGCTATCCACAACCCGGTCACCATCCAGACTCGGCCTCCCCCTCTACCACCATGACAAATCTCGCCGACGTTTGTTTGTGCCGAAAAAATTGGTACCGTCAGTTTCAGTCTGAAAATCGAATGAAGGTTTGGTACCAAGAGTTGGTGCCAAAAGATATAGTATACTTTTTTGGACACCTCAGTTTGATACCTGTTGTTGGTGCCGAAAAATATATGATGACAATTGTTTGTGCCGAAGAAATTGGTACCTAGTGTTGGTGGCAGCAGTCGATTTTAGTTTGAAAATGAATATAGGTTTGGTACTAGCAGTCGGTGCCTAAAGATATACTATACTTTCTTGGACCCCTCAGTTTGGTACCAGTTGTTGGTGCTGAAAAATATATCTGACGTTTGTTTGTGTCGAAGAAATTGGTACCCGATGTTGGTGCCAATCGATTTTCAGTCTAAGATTTGATACCAACGTTTGTTTTTGGAGGAATGAGATGTCGTTGATGATTTCGAGGAATGGTAAGCGAGAATTGAATCCAACAATTCACAAGAAAGAAGTGAGAGTTGTTATCCGTGATTGAGATGTTTCCGACAGGTACCATTTGTCGGTGCATCATGTTCCCGGTGAGAATGAGATTTTACAATGAACGAATGTGAAAAGACTGGAAATTGTTTTCAATTCAAAATTACCGTGTTAATTATCCTTACTAATATTTAGGAATGAAATCAATGCCAAAATCTTTACCATATATGATGTCAAGGGTAAAATAGGAATAACAAAAATAACTAACTAAGATTTGGATCTGATTATTGTCCATATTTTGGACTTAGGAGAATTTTTCCATTGCAATAAAATATCATTACATAATCATTTGTAATACAAGACAGACAAATATTACCATATGATTTAAAATCTTCCCCATGGATCAATTAAGATTGGGAATTCAAGAGTAGATGCATTGCTCATATGCTGCAAAATACATCAAACATGTTAAGCATCATAAGTACCTAAGGAGATAGAGGGAGTATAGTATATATATAATACATCTAGGAAAAATGATTACGTACATGGATCTACGGTGGTTATGGTTCCGAGGGGTTCACATCTGTCGAGAACTCGATAGTATTCGTTAAGAACCCATGAGGCTCGACTACGTACATTCGGTGGAAGGGAACACCCGTATGGGCCTTGAATAGGGCCACAGTCGGTAATGAAACACTCTTTAGTTATAAACCCTTCTAGGTCCTCCTCCGAAGCATTTGGCGATGCCACACACCATTGCTGCATTCATATAACATTTAAATTTAACACCAAATGAATTGAATGAATGATTTCACAGGTTCAACAACTAGCTAGAAAGTAAAATGATGAAGATGATCAACGTACCTTGGCGTCAACAGAGCTAACAACAATGCCCAAGACAAAGACAGCAACAAACAAGGATGTTACAATTTTATTTGCCATGGAAGAAGTCATCAATTTTGCTCAACTAATGTTATATTCTTTTAATTTGTTCAATGTGATCTCAGGAATTTGTTGGATATATATACAAGTAAAAGTTTAATTTATGTTGTCAAATATCTATAGAATATTGGGAGATTTTGTATTATACTAGTTTCTTTTTATAAAAAATTAAAAAAAAATACAACAGTACTAATGATATCGGAGAAAAGTGATTGTTTTATTAGATGTAAATAGAGTTAGATAATCCTATTCCTTAATATATTAATTAGAATGTACCAGTTTGACTTTTAATGAATAACATATTACAACTTTGACTGCTTAATAATATTACACTATAATATTAAAGTATTTAAAAAAAATTCCATTGTGATAATTTAGGAAACAACTTTAATTAATAAATTTTTTTCTACAATTATAACTTAAGACTAATAAGCAGTCAAAGTTGAAATATGTTGATCACGAGAAGTCAAATTGAAGCATTATTATCAGGACAGATAATTACATATACCCCCCTCACTATTTACATCGTTCTCATCTAAGTGACCATTAGATAATCAATTACGTTCAGATCCAAAATTTTGATTTTTTAAAATAACAACAAACACACCTTTATTATTTGGACTAAAATATAATTTCAACATTTGATTATATTGCATTTTCACCCTTACATTGTTTCTATTTACAAATTAGTTATGAATTGATAGTATTATTTGTTTTTTTTTTAAGAAAAAAGGTTGGAGCTCCATCAATGGAGCTCAAACTCCATTGATGGAGCTGCTGCTCCATCTCTACATCATCTCTTCCTATTTTTCTTTCTTCTCCTCCTCTTTCTTTCCCCTCTTCCTTTCTTTCTCTGTTTTTTTTTCTAAAACTTTGAAACTCCATTAATGGAGCTTCAAAAGAAGCTCCATTAATGGAGTTTGGAGCAGCTCCGCCCAAATGGGCGGAGCTGCTCCAGCTCCGCCCAGACTGGGCGGAGCAGTAGCCCGCCCAGATTGGGCGGAGCTGCTGCTCCGCCCGCTTTGGAGCAGCAGCAGCAGCAGCCCCCAGATCTGGGGGCTGCTGCTCCGCCCTAAACTGAGCGGAGCTCCGCTCAGTCTAGGGCGGAGCTGGAGCAGCTCCGGGCACTCCGCCCGGAGCTGCTCCAAGCTCCATTAATGGAGCTTCCATTTGAAGCTCCATTAATGGAGTTTGATTTTTTTTTTAAAAAAAAAAAGAAAAAATGAGGAGGAAGAAGAAGAAGAAGAAAATAAGAGGAAGAAGAATGGAGAGGAGGAACGAAGATCTTGGAGGTCTATAAAAATGGAAGCTTTATCTATCAATGGAGGTTAATATTTGGAGAAGAGAATGGTGAAGAAGATGACCTAAAATGCAAATAAATCTGAAAAATGGGGTTATAATAGAAAATTTAATACTAAAAGGATGTTTAACAAAAATTGAGTATAAGGCTTGTTTGGGTGTTTGGTAAACAAATTCAGAAAATCTGATTTTATGGACTCGGATGTAATTGATAATCTAATGGTCACTCAATTGTAATTAGCGAATCTAAAGAGGGTAGTAGATGTAATTCACCCTTATTAAAATTGAATTACATTGTATTTATTAATACACTATAAAAGTTGATATTGACAAACTTTTTTCATTTTTGCTTTGAAAATAAAATTTTCCTAATTTATCAATTTTGACTTTGAAAATAAATAAAGTACTTCATTTTCAAAGCCAAAATTGATCAATATAATGACTATTTTAATAATAAAGAGATTTTCAAATAATTTCCATATACAAGTAGAGTTTCCAAAATGCATCTACGCATACATAAATCTTTACATGGAATAATAAATGAAATATTTTGGCTTAAATAAATAATTTAGCTCATACAAATATACACTGGGGCCACTCTAGTGTAAGTTTGATTACACGAACACCTGCTTCATACAACAAACAAAATCCCCCATACAAGAGGGGTCCAAACAATTAATTATACAATAGGGAGTACTCTAACACACAACAAATCTCTGAAGAGCCCAAACAAATCACAAGCACGTCTAAGAGCTCGAACAATTTTAATTCATGTATTTGAACGAAATACTTCTCACATATTACATTCACAATCCATAAACATTTGTTTATACAAATTTGATCGTAATATTTCAAAAGACATATTATATCAAGTCTATTACCTTGTTATAATCACCATAAGTTCGAAAACATTAAAACGATAAATAAATGAAATTAATAAATACTACTATAACAATACAAAAATAGAAGTGTAAGTGTAAATCTTTTCCTTCTTTAGGGGGGGGGGACCTTTGACCGAGTTGTTTGAAAATTCGAGCTTTTGACATTTGTAGGACTTTTGATATACATATACTGTAACATTTTAGCGTTGGCTCATCTGTCAGAAGGTAAATTATTGGGGAGAAAATTACCAGGAGAGGCCTTCCCCACACAAAATTGCACTTATGGGCTTGGTCAACCCAAATTCTTACAAGTAGAGGCCCTAAAGCTTTCTTATCCATTTTTCTTCTCTTCCATGACTGTAATAGCCTCCAAAGCCTTTCCCTCTCTCTCCCTTCTTTATCTCCTTTCCCTCTCTCTCCCTTCTTTATCTAATAATAATTAAATGAAATTGCAGATGATACATAGAGGGCGGATTTTATTGTCGAATGATTAAATATAATTTCGGTCGGGCAACAAAACATTTTCGATACATTACCAAATTACATTAAAAATGCATATATGGTAATATGGTAATATAATTTTTCTCTTCAATAAGCGTATGAGTGTAATTCAAACTTAATATCCAAATCTAAAATAGTATAATGTTGTTTCTAATCAAAACAGCATATACTGGTAATAACCTCAGCCATATAATTTGAAAAATGAGAGCTTGGGAGATAGGAATTGCGTTATGTTTAAGACATACTTCGTAACCTTCACCCATATATCCTTAACGTAGTATACTCATTTTCCGACTGTTTAGGCATTTTAGGTCCATGTTGATTTTACAAAAGTGTGAACTTTTCATTTTTTCAAATTATGTATTAGCTTTTTAAATAAAACCTTTTCATAAGAGCCCTAGACGTATACTGTTTCTCATCCCAGTATCCATTTATTCAAGCGTTTAGACCATTCTAATACTGGGAGTAATCCCAGTCTTAGTATGCTTATGAGATAGTATAATGTTGTTTCTAATCCCAGTCATATACTGGTAATAATCTCAGCCATATATTTTTTAAAAAATGAGTACTAAGGAGCCTAGGCCGTGCGTATTGTGACAAATTCTATTATTTTTCAAACATCCTAATTAATCTCTTAAACGTATGATACTCATTGTCCGACCGTTGAGAACACTTACAGTGGTCATGTTGATTTAACCACTTAAATGGTCTTTTCATACTGTCCCAGTTTGTTTTAGATTTTACATATTACTTGTTGACAATAGCAAAATATATAAACTGTATCTAATCCCAGTATCTCTATATGCCTTCTTGTTCTAATCCCAGTCACGTTCCATCTCTGTTTTAATCCCAGCCGTATATTATAAAAAAATGAAAAGTTTTCTCTTTGTAATTATAAAAAAATCCCAGCGGATTTTATTGTCGAGTGATTAAATATAATTTCGGCCGGGCAACAAAACATTTTTGATACATTACCAAATTACATTAAGAATGCATATATGGTAATATGTTAATATAATTTTTTAATTTTTATGTTCAATAAGAATTTGGAGTAATTTGCGATAGAAAAATAGTTATCAAAACAAAAGGAGAAGATTCTTCTTTGACGGAGCTAGTAATATGTAATAATTTGCGGATTAACAATAATAATAAATTATTTCGAACTCGGGCTGGGGTGAGTAACAGTCAAATATATTACTCGGGCTCGCATCAGATAAATCCTAAGACTGGGATAAATCCCAGTTCTTAAAACTTTTGATTTATCCCAGTTCACGGGAAAATTCTCGGAAAATTCATGATCACTTAGGCACCGGTTTTTAATTATTTGTAATATAATCTAGGGGTTTTAACAGGATTCGGACTGGGATTATACTCAGTAGGTATCAGTACTGCTTCTTTGATATACATGGCTGGGGTGAGTAACAGTCAAGCATAATACTGGGACTCGGAAAAGATAAATTCTAATACTGGGATTAATCCCAGTTCTTAAAGTCCTATCACTCCATATAATATTAGCTCACATAAGCATATGACAGTAATTAGTTACAGCATTTGGCTTTTGCTTGTAAGTTACAGCATATTGGGATTAATCCCAGTTCATTTATGTGGTTCAACTAGTATTAAACTCTTGAAATTGGCTTTTGGAATAGAGAGGATGAAAGGTTTTGTGATTGATTGCTTTTGGGGGCATAATGGTACATTCCACCACAAAAGTTGACCAAAATAGAGGGGGAAAGCATTAGGCCTTTACTTGTAAGAAAGTGTGGGGAAGGCCTCTCATTGCAATTTTCTCAAGATTTAGTGGCCTCAATTAGATAACTAATTGAGTTCTTTGTAGATAACTAATTGAGTTTTTTTGTGTTTGGCCTAGATTTAGTTACCTCAGTTATAAAACAATCTCACCTACCCCTATTTATTCATTTCACACTCTTACACAATTTATTACACACTACCCCACATATCCCACATACCCCACACTTTTATCTCTTAACCACATACCCCACTTATTACAACTTTCTTACACTTCTCCTACACATCTTACACCCCTATATAATATTCACTCCTAAAATCTATAAAATATCCCACCAAAAAACTCAACTAACATCTACTTAATATTCACTATTTCTCAACTTACTAACTCTCAATACTCATTTAGCTAAATCTTGGCCAAACAGACCGACTACTTCTCCCGTCCATCCCGTCCCATTTTGTTATTTTGAGTGTCCCATTTAAAGCTTCTCATTTCTATTTTTATACATACTTCCACTAACAACAATAAATATATTCAAAATTAATTACCCATAATAAAAAAAAGAAGCGCAGCTCAGTTGGTACTTGGTAATACGCTTCCCCTAAAAAAAAAGAATTTGCCACCAAAATCCACCACGCCTTTGTCACGAGCATATAGATAAATACATTTACAGTAAAACCTCCATAATTTAATACTCGATAAATTATTAATAACCTCGATAAAACTAATAATTTGTCCAGTCCTAACTTGGGATACAAATTTGGACCTATATTAATAAAATAATAAGATAACAATTTTTTTGAAAAACCCAGTGTATCTATATTGGTCCTAATGAAACTATAATAATTTCTAAAAAATTATGTATATTCACGTATATATGATGCATTTCAAAATTTTAAGATTGTTTAGTGAAAAATAAATTTATAGTCGTTTGTTTTTTTTGTTGAACTTTAAATCTATATTGTGTTCACATATAAATCTTCTCATTACACTAAAGAGTTGAGGCGTTGTCTTCTTGTATTTCAACAAAAGGTCGTGAAGACTGAAGAGTTGTTATAGATTGACATGCTTATTTCCGAGTGACCGTTTCCCATAGTATTGAAGCCTTCGCAAAACTTCATTAATTATCGACCAGATTTTGAATGGTATTCCACGATTTCTTCAAATGCTTTGAACTTCGTAACTTCAGAATAAACTAGCAAGTGATTACATCCATTTTTGTGCCGATAATGCATATCGGTAATCAAGTTCTGAAGCTCACGAATGTCTTCTCTAAGATTTTGACTCGTTTAAATTATAGAATGTCAATTGGAAATTGTTTTACTAACTTATATTCAACTCTAATATTAATAGTGAACTAATAGACGGCATGGTTATTAATACGTTGAACTTGGAAAGTTTAGGATGGCTGAGTGGTAATGATGGTGATTAGCACAGAGGTGGTCAAGCTTGGAACCTCAGGGGAGGCATAATTCCAAATACGTCCATATACCGACCTTATAATTTTAATTAAAGACTGAGTATAGGCATACTTGGAGTTATAAGGTCGGTATATAGATGTTTTTTTTTTGAAACGGCTAAATTTATATATTATATACGGAAGAATTTACAAATGTGAGATAAGCATCAACTGCCTCGCCCACCAAGTTTCACCAAAACCTCACCAACCCGATGTATTTGGAGTTATAAGGTGGTAAAAACGTATCATAAAAGTAGAGTAGTTAAAATATTTGTTATTTCAGACACCATATTGGACTTGAAAATCTATAGGTCATACGTGAAACCTCTTTAAATTAATAAATTATTAATTTATTAATATAATAATATCTTACTAAATTAATAAAATATTCTGATTCTAACATTATTAATTTATAGAGATTTTACTGTATCATTATCACGGACAAATTAAATACACAAATTCCGGTATATTTATCACGGGCATAAAGATAAATACAGGTATCTTTATCACGAAGATAATGACAAACACGAGCATTTGTATCACGAACATGATGCTTATCATGAACAACGTCCGATTCCTGCATATATTGATTGATAAGGAATTTATTGAGGTGAGTTGTTTTATTTTTCTTTCTTTTGAAATGACAAAATGAATTTTATTCACCAATGCTAAAGCAACTATAAAAAATTAGTGAGTTTACAAGAGTTACACACAACAATCTAATCTAGAAATATAGTATATCACTAACTAAACGGAAGAGCGAGACAAACCAAGAGTAATTAACAGGGTATGAATCGATCGGCAATTCGACTACAACCAAAGTCGGGGATGTAAACTGGAGAAGAGTTCAAGGAAAGAGCTCGAAACCTGTTACTCCCTTCGTCCCATAAAACTTTAGTCACTTTTCATTTTTTAATGTACTACAAAACTCTACGCACTACTAAATAAGGAGGTTACTCTACACACCAAACCATTATTTTAACATCAATAAACATCTTTATCACCACACATAATCAAATAATCAAAAAGTAATCTACTCCACTTACTTTTTTCATTTTTACTCCATTACTTTAATATCTTTTCTTAAACTGCGTACAAACCATAATGGGTAATGTTTTTTGGGACGGAGAGAGTAACAATTTTCTGCTTTCGGGTTTTTGCGCTTAACACACTAAACAGAGGTAAATTGAAACCTAATGAAGTAATGATACATGCTTGTGAGAAGGTAGAGTACAATGAAACACTAGACATTTACATATATTATGTAAGTCACACTATCATTGTCTACTTTACTTTTCGGCTACAAAAACTTGGGAGAGACCACTTATTTGTGGACTTTTCAAAAAGACCACATAATGTCACCTATGCGATGTTATCAATACAATGTCCAATGTTACTAATATTACTAATATGATAACATTTAGTAACATTAGACATTGTATTGATAACATCGCATATTATGATGATATCATGTGGTCTTTTTTAAAAGTCCACAAATAAGTGGTCTCTCCCAAGTTTTTCTCCTTTTCGGCACGTAAAATAAGAATATGGGTATAACATAAAGTATATTGATGGTGGGGCTCATGAGAAGTAATACGTGAGTCAAATTTTCACATAAACCTTCCCAAAATAACGAACAAATCAATGTGCGAAATTCCAAAATAACGTCCAAAATGACAAAAGTAATTTGGAACAGAGGAGTATGTTTTGTTTGGCGTATACAATCCAAAATAAGGTGATTGATAACAAAGATATGTTCTAAATCCGACCAGACCTCCCTACCGTAAAACCTGGGTTTAGAGATTTTCAACCCATATGGCCTCCAGGTGACGGGTTAATCGGGATGACCTCCGGATTAAACAACAAAGTAACAAAGGATAAAATTGTTAGGTGTATTAAGTGAACGTCATTAAATCTGAGAAAATAAAGAAATTACCAAATGAGTGGGAGTAAATTTAAGGACCAAAGAAGTAGCAGAAGCAATCCAATGAGGATGATGACTTTGGCCAACGAAATATTATCATCGTTTTTGGGTTGCCCCATTAATACAGCCTGCATGTAAAATTAAAGCGCCAGTCCAGTAAATCGACATTTCCTTTGGAATGGAAGAAAAAACGGTAAAAAACGAGGAAAATTAAAATGGAAGACAGTTTGTCTTCCAAAAGCCCTAGGTGGACTAGGTCTGAGAAACCTCCACCTCCTAAACAAATCTTTTTTACTTAAACACCTCTGGAGTTTAACGAAGGAAGCAAACTCTCTCTGGTACTCAGTTTACAAAGCTAAGTACTTTCCTCACACAAATATACTCAAGCCAAGCCAACCCATAGTTGGTTTTGGAAAAACCTGATTAAATTAAAACAGGATTTTATCCAAGGCCTTGGATACAAAATTGGTAACGGTAGCCAAATTGATTTTTGGAATCACCAATGGCTACCAGGAAAAACACTGGCGGATTATGTTCCCCGATTACATGACCCGGATGAAAAATTGGAAAAATACATCACAAACCACTCATGGGATTATGAGAAACTACAAAATAATATTCCTCAAGAGATTGTTAAAGAAATAATGGGTATTCCATTACCTACTGAAAATAAAGACGATGAAATCATATGGGCACCATCACAAAATGGTACATTTTCTATCAAATCATCGTATAACTTCCTTACTTCTAATAGGAAAAACCAAATTAGCCATCCCGAATGGCCTTGGAAAACACTGTGGAACCTAAAACTCCAGCCAAAAGTAAAATTTTTCCTTTGGCTGGCCACACACGAGAGGCTGCCTACAAAAGCAACTCTTTTCAAACACAAAATTACCCAAGATAATATTTGTATTCTATGCCAAAATTGCGAGGAAACCATGGAACACTTATTCTTCCATTGCTCTTTCTTTGCTCGAACCAGAAATTGGATCCTGTCTCAATTACCCACACCTCACTACGAGAATATACCATCCTTCATTTTTGCTGAAAATATGAAACATAAAAACCAAACTCAGGCCTTGCTTCTTTTCTGGTCTATTTGGAAATTTCGGAACAATAAAATCTTCGCGAACTCTGATGAAACCATCACTACCTTCAACCACCTTCTCCTAAACACAATCAAAGAACAAACCTCCAATCACACCACCAAAATAAAAACTACTAGGGAAATACCATGTAAATGGAAAGCACCTCAGAACGGTTACCTATGCATCAATATAGATGGATCTGCCATCAAAGATATGAAAAATGCAGGGGCCGGGGTTATTATTAGAAACCATGAAGGCAAGTTTGTTAGAGCAAGTGCAGCTTTCCTTGGCGATATGGACCACAATATGGCCGAGCTAAATGCTATTAGACTAGGACTTCAATTGGCTATGCCACTCAGTACCCGGAAATTAGTAATACAGACCGACTCAAAATTGGTCCTATCATGTTTTAACAGGGAAGCCGAGGCAACCCCGGTGCAGCAGACCCTCATTCAGGAAAGTAAAAAGCTGATCAAGAAGTTTGAAGATGTGCAGCTAACCTTTGTGTACCGTGAAGAAAACCAGGTGGCTGACACTATTGCTAAAAGAGCCAGCAATAGAACTTTTATTAATTCCAGTTCAGCTAGTACTTCTGAGTCAATTTATTTTCATTTGATCTGGGATATGTCCCCAGTTTGGCTTGATGATGTAATTAAGTTGGATGATCGTACGTACTTTAGGACTGTTTCGCTTTAAGTTGAATAAAATATGTTTTGGAGATTCAAAAAAAAAACATAATTCTCTTGCTTATGACTTTTAAGCAACAGATTTAGACTTTTTGCAACACTTATGGGCACTTGCTTATGCCTATGTTTTTTAGTAGTGATTTTGACCTATCTTAGATTCATCAAATTTCCCTCGGACAAACTCATCTCTTGTTTTCTCCTGTCCTCATAATAGTATAACTAAAGTTCATCCCTTTTGAAGGAAGAGACATCAACTAGCTGAAAATGCCGAATAAAAAACTGCCAAATTCCAGTTCTTGCAGCCAAGCCAAGGCGCATCCGAATGTTGAGGATTTCGCAATATTTGTTTCTTCACACATGGAGACATAATGTTCAGGTTCTTTATGCCCGAAAAACCATCAAGCACAATAGTTTGGAAACTCGATACAAACAGTCAGGAACATTGTAATCCGATTTCTCTAGCTTTAGCTTAAAAAACTCCACATTCTTCAGCAGAATGTGAGTAAGCCACTTGCCGAACGTCTCATGCATAGCTTTATCCTTTGGAAACTCACTTGGTCGATTTGAGAGATAAAAGAGATGTACTTTTGATATATCAAGTTACACTCTTCCTGAGCTCCACGATGATAGATACCTTTGTAAACAATAGAAACAACTTTGGTCCACAAAAGTAGTTTCCATCTTGTACAGAGTTTTGACGGCTTCTGTCATGTCATGTCTAACAAAGAAATTATCTTAACCTGCAGCAACGATTCAGGCAACTCACTGAGTCGATCTGATAATCGGGCCTTTTTCGTTCCGAGCTGAACATAGCTGACAGCACCACATCGATGGATTCATCTGGCTTCCAGAAATCTGTTAGGCGAGCCTGTTTCCTTGGCCGAAGAACATTGCTAAAACAAACACCATCCATGCTTTATTCTGTCTGGAGAATGAACCCCAGTGAAGTGATGAAGAATTGCCTTGAGAGGAAGAGTCCAGGTACATGTAAAAGTGATGGTTAAAGGTGAAAATGGAGAAGCTCTGTGATGTGAAATTGGGAGCTAGATTAGGGATTCTGCATTTTTTGGGAGAAGAAAGGACCCATGAATTATTAAAGTACAGCCCATTTTACACATGAGATATTGGTTTTAATATCTGAATTGAATCGAACTAAATAAAACTGAATTTACGATCCAATAATTGTTGAATAGTTACTCTAAAGCGTTAGTTTGAGTTTTAAACTGTGACCGAAACGACTCGATCTCACCGAATGAAATGGATAAAACTTTTTGAAACTATTAATCTTCATAAACTTATGGCTT
Source organism: Plantago coronopus (assembly GCA_036897195.1). Classification (NCBI taxonomy): domain Eukaryota; kingdom Viridiplantae; phylum Streptophyta; class Magnoliopsida; order Lamiales; family Plantaginaceae; genus Plantago; species Plantago coronopus. The sequence continues at coordinate 12,982 of JAYMSL010000454.1, forward strand.
TAATTTTAGAAATATTATGAAACCCACCAAAATCACAAAGTAATTTGTTAGACCGTAACTTTAATAGACTTCTTCGAAAGTAATCGAGTCAAATTTGAATTTTGCTAGATTTGGTTTTATTTCGGTTTTATACTCTGTATGGCTCAATTTATAGTAGTAAAGTTTTGCATAATTATATGGAAGTGGCTAACATTCACTAAGCCCCGAGATAATATAAATTCGCAATTACCTGTTCTAAGTAATGCACTTTTTTAGAATTATAAGGTTATTGAATATAAATAAGGTAAATGATTTGGTGGTATTCCGTATTCAGATTCAAGGAAAAAAAGAAAAAGAAGTAATGTATCTGTTTCAATTTTCATTGTAAAGATGAGCCGAGGTCAAGCTCATTTGATTTTGAGCTAGTTGCATGGTAGTGTAGCTCATTTTGTTAAAAAGTCGAGTCGAGCTCAGCTTTCACGGGTATGAACATTTTACTTGAACCGTAAATCTGTAATACTGCTAATTAGCATCAATAATTTATAGGAGAAGGAAACACGAAACAAAATATTTTTCCCGAATGACAAGATCAAGGATCATCAGCCTGATCGAAACCAAAGTGCGTACGAGTTCAAAAACCTACTTTGAAAACAGCATTCTCTACGGGATCCAATCCGCTGATGAAATCTCTAACGAAAACCATAAGAAAGCATCTTCGAAGAAGTGCAGTCCTCACTTTTAGTATGTAGGGGCATATAGTTCGTAAACCTAAACTCGAATGTAGAGTTTTCCTTCAAGAGTTCCCATTCCAATGTTTCATTCCCAACTAGATAAATGAGTAACAGTTTCGAAGACAGGGAAGGCACATGTCGGGATGAGCATGTAGTAGCACGACATTCGCTACACCATCCTCTTCCAGATGATGTGATAACAAACTTCTCAAGGACAGATGAGCTCCTCAAAATATATTCCACAAGTTCAAAGTCCAAGCATTCTTCGCCATCTTCGGGGACTAGACTGTGATTCCAATATCTTTCATACTCAATTTTGACATATTTTAGATGCATCAGATGTCCCTCAGGCAAATTTATCTTGTGCACACTTTTGTCAAAATTATCTTTCGGATACGGCATGATTTCGTGATGCTGTACCAATAAAAAACAAACAAACAAACAATTAGATTTCATTACATGATGCAACATTGCATGATCTTTCACGAAAGTCAGCAAAAATTAATGGAAATGAATAAAGTATATTAGATGTACAATTGTACATGCAACAAAAACGGTAAGGATTAAGTAGTGACATTGGAAAGTAAAACCTCATTGGTTACCTTTAATACGTAAAAATATCAAACTATGCAGTCTAACATAAACACATATTACCCTGACTCAGGCTATACACATATCCGCGTGGTAGATTCAAATGAAATGCCAAAGCGACTTACCTATGTCGGCATGTTGAGTGTAGCCAACACGGGTGTATGTAAGGGGGGTACTGAAGGGGTAACATAAAATTTTGATAAAAGTCTCATGGTAAAAACAGTTCACAGTTTTTGAAATTTTTGTGAAGTTAACAGTAATAACATGTTTAAAACTGTATGCAAGCAGACCGGGATAACAAAACCAGGGACCTAGTCACTGAATAACCAATAATGCTCTTTAAAACAGTTCAAAAGAAGCCGAACCTGCCACTTTGCCACCTTGATGTAAAGCGTCTCTAGGTATGGTGCATTCTGCAATAGGCATGCCATCCCATAGAGGTCATACTTCCAAAGAGGTACATGAACCGTCACATGTTTGCACATGAACTTCGGATAATGTTTGCCCAGTAGCTTTGATAATGCAAAAGCCTATCACAATTCATAACATCAAGATAGCAATATTGTGAGTATAATTAAAGTATAGTATTCTGCTACAGATCAAGGTATTTGGAAATAATAGAAAGATAAAGATAGACGTTGATATTCACTTACGGAGATGTTAACCATTTCACACCTCTTTCTGAATTATTATGTTAAATTTGGACCCATGAACATTTTGCCTCTCAATCTGTATCGTTGTTATAACATCTGAAAATAGTTGTAATATCAATAGTTCTCACCTGAATGATTTCTGTGGAAATTGTTAGTTCAGTAACATGACACAAGGATTTGAATATCCCCTCAACCATCTCATTCCACCATAAGCCGTTTGGATCCGTAGTATTAGGACGCCAGTCTTCATAATAGAAGAAGCAAAGCTCAGCGCTCTTTAAGGAAGACAGGTCAGCCAGCTGGAAATGTCGAATGAAAAAATCGCCACTCCCAAGTTCCAGTTCTTGTAGCCAAGGTGCATTAACTTCCACAAAATCATCATCCGAATGCTCCGGATTTCGCAATATTAGTTTCTTCACAGTTGGAGACATAATGTTCAGGTTCTTTATGCCCCCAAAACAATCAAGCACAATAGTTTCTAACACAGGACAACCTAGTAGAACGGTCGCAAACGACTCATCATCAACCTTCACAGAAACAAAATGCAGACTCCGTAACAAACACCAGCTAACAGGGGACGACAAAGACACATCTACACTCTTAAGTTTCAAATTTACCAGAGACGTTTTACGATACAAACAGTTGGGAACATGGTACTCCAATCCCTCTAACTTTAGCTTAAAAACCTCCACATTCTTCTGCAGAATGAAATTAAGCCACTTATTCAACATCTCATGCATAGCTTTATCGTTTGGAAATTCACTTGGGCGACTTGAGCCATTTCTGAAGCGGAAACATTTTATGCTGGAGCTAGTACATTGCATAATAGTGCGATCGATAAAAGAGATATACTTTTGAAATATCCGGTTACACTCTTCCTGAGTTCCATGATGATAGGTACCTCTGTAAACAATAGAATCAACTTTGGTCCATAAAAGTTTCCATCTTGTAGAGAGTATACCTGTTTTGACGGCTTCAGTCATGTCTAGCAAAGAAAGTATTTTAATTAGCATCGATTCGGGCAACTCACTGAGTCGATCTTGTAATTGAGGCTTTTTGGTTCCGAGTTGAACATAGCTGACAGCACCATCGATGGATTCTTCTGGCTTCCAGAAATCTGTTAGGCGAGTCTGTTTCCTTGGCCGAACATCGCTAAAACCACCATCCATGCTTTATTTGTACAGGAGAATCAACCCCAGATGAAGAATCAGGAGTATAATCGATTAATTTGCAAAATTGCCGGGAGGAAGAGTCCAGGTACAAGTAATACGGTAAACTGGTAAAAGGTGAAAATGGAGATGCTCTGTGGTGAGAAATTCGAGCTAGACGGCGATAAATTAGGGCTTCAAGGGGCAAGGGTACTGTTTGGGACAAGAAAAAGTACCCACGAATTATTGTGAAACGAAGCCAATTCGTTCCTCTAGCTTTGCTCTAAGAAGCCGAGTCAAACTCAGACTGGACTAGAGTGCTGCTCGGGTCAAACTCCACGAATTATTGTGAAACGAAGCCAATTCGTTTTCTAGCTTTGCTCTAAGAAGTCGAGTCAAACTCAGACTGGACTAGAGTGTCGATCGGGTCAAACTCCACGAATTATTGTGAAGCGAAGCCAATTCGTTCTCTAGCTTTGCTCTAAGAAGTCGAGTCAAACTCAGACTGGACTAGAGTGCCGCTCGGGTCAAACTCCAGGTGCATAAACTAGGTCAAGTAAAATGTGTGATTCCTTTGCAACTGATGAGTTCAGCATGCTAAGAGCTGAGTTGGTATTTGGTGATCAAATCGGTGTTCATAACGGGCAATTACACAATTCGAACAATTTCGTGGAATTTATCTCAATTAAAAAGAAAATGTATAGACATAGACCCTTTAGCGTTTCCATATTCCCAATCCCGGAATTGAGTTTTTGCTTGTTAAAAAGTAGAGTCGAACTTGGAATTGCATGCCATTCGCAGATGCAAAGTTTTGCGAAACAAAACAAAAAAAGTAATCGTGAAATTCCTGGGGGATGGGGACTTGCTGGTCAGTAATCCAGTACAAGCTAGTACAAACCGATGTTATAGGCTCGTTGAACCCACACCTTATATCAATAAATAGTGTAACAAATTACTTTTTTTTTCCTAAATGACAAGAATATATAGCATGAACTCAGGAAGAATACACGAACAATTTCGCACAATCATAAACCACAACAACATTACAGTACGGTAGTAGTATTCTTTTCAGCCAGTCCTAGTAAGTAGGGGTGTATAGTTGGAAAACCTAAACTCGAAGGTAGAGTTTGTCTTCAAGAGTTCCCATTCCAAAGTTTCATTCCAAACTAGATACATGGCTAGCAATTTAGAAGACAAAGAAGGCACGTATCGGGATGAACATGCTGTCAAGCATTTGCCACAATGGCCTCCAGATGCAGTGATAACAAACTTCTCAAGGACAGATGTGCTCTTCAATATGGATTCCACAAATTCAAAGTCCAAGCACTCTTCACCATCTTCAGCGACTGCACTGTGATTCCAATTTCTTTCATACTCAATTTTTAAATATTTTAGATACATCAAATGCACCTCACTCAAACCCATCTCTACCTCTCTTGCGTCAAAATTATACTGCAGAATATCATGACGCTGTACAATTGTAAACAAAATAAACAAATAATTAGGCTCCTTGATACAACATAAAATGGTCTTTAATGGTGTCAGGAAATTATTGGAAACGAAACTAACTAACTTACATCTCATGAACTTGTTTAGCAAAAGAATAAAGGACTACACAGAGACATAGGTAGAAAAAATCACTGGGTACCTTTAAAATTCGAATGCATAAAACAATGCAGTCTAACTTAAATCTACATATTACGCTGACTCAGGCTACACATGCCCAATTCAAGAGCATATCCGGGAGACAGACTGTCAGAGTTATTGCAATTAAGGGGTATCGTATAGTCCGGGTAACACAGCTCTTTACCAATCTTCAGATAAACTATTTCAGATAACGATGAAGTCTAACGAAACAACACATGATAAAAACAGTTCGCAAGAAGACTAGGATAATAAAACTATGGACCAGTCACTGAATCTACATGATAAAAAATTAAAAACAGTTCGCAAGAAGACTAGGATAACAAAACTATGGACCAGTCACTGAATCACCCAGAATGCTCTTTTTAAAAGAGTTATAGAAAGTAGAAACCAAACCTGCCCTTTCACCACCTTCATGAAAAGTGTCTCGACGTATGGTGCATTTTGCAATAGGCATGCTATCCCATAGACGTCATACTTCCAAAGAGGCACATGAACGGTCAAATGTTTGCACTTGAATACCCGTTTGCCCATTAGTTTTGACACTGCATATCCCTGTCATATTAGCAAGAGCAATATTAAGGTCATAGCGTATAGTGTATTCCAAAATCCAGAGATAAGAACGATTTTTATTCAAGATGATCTTAACTATTTTACACCTCTTTTGAATTATTATGTAAAATTTGAACTGTACAATATCAACCTCTTAATATATCTTTGCTAAGAAACTAGAGCTATGACTTATGATCCAATGTCGTTACCCTCATGAGTGTTGCAGTATAATTGAAAATTAACCAATCTTTACAGAAACATGTTCAATAATGCAATAACTATAATTTCTTAGTATTGCATCAAGGGAAATTAAAATTTAACCAATCTTTACAGAAACATGTTTAACAATGCAATCAGCCAATAACAAAAAGTTATCACCTGAATGAGCTCTGAGCTGATGGCTAGTTGATCAACACGATATACGGCTTTCAATAACTCCTCTATCATCTGATTCCAGTCATTCCACCATACGTCGTCCTCAACATCACTGTCATCACTACACCAGCTCTCATCGTAGAAACAAAGATCAGCTATTTTTAAAGAAGATACATCAACCAGGTGGAAATTAGGAGTGAAAATATCACCACCAAGAACTAGTTCCTTAATCCAAGGCGCATAAACTTTCAGAAAATCATCATCCGAATAACGGGGATTTCGCAGTTCTAGTTTCTTCACACTTGGAGACATAACTTTTAGGTGCTCAATACCCCAAAAACTATCAAGCACAATAGTTTCTAACACGGGACAACCTAGTAATATGTTGGCAACAGAGTCATCATCAAGCTCTACAAAATCCAAGTGCAGACTCCGCAACAAACACCAACTAACAGGGGATGACACAGATAAACTCACATTCTCAATGCTCAAATTTACCAACGTCGAACTAAGATACAAAAACTCAGGAGCAGGGGACCTCATTCCCTTTACAGTTAAATAAAGCTTAAGAGACTCCACATTCTTCTGCAGAACGAAGGTAAGCCATTTAGTACACAGCTCCTGCAAAGGTTTATGCTTTACTAACCGACCTCCATCCAAGCTCAAGCAAAACAAATTTATGCGGGAACTAGTACATTTCATTAAAGTGCGATCAACAAAGGAGAGGTACCGTTGATACATATACTTACGCTCTTCGTCAGTCCCCAGATGAAGCGAGTCTTTGTAAACAAGTGTATCGACTTTTGTCCACAAGAGTTTCCACCTACTCGAGAGTGCACTTGTTTTGACTGCTTCTTTCATCTCTAACAAAGAAAGTATCTTAATCAGCAATTCTTCGGGCAACTCACTGAGTCGATCCGGTATACAAGCCTTTTTACCTTCCATGATTTCGTCGTTCTTACAGAATTCTGTTAATCGAGTGCGTTTCCGCCACCCAACTTCGCTAGCACCATCGCCCATGATTTGATCGGTCTTGGTTGGAGAAAGTCAAGATGAATTCAGTGATGAAGAGTCAGTAGTACAATTTCACAAAATTTCGATGGAGAAAGAGTGAGGGAGAAAGAAGGTTTGAGATGCGAGCTAAACGAAGAGAAATTAGGGATTTCGTTGACAATAATTTGGGCGAAAAAATGGGGCAATGGAGATTGCCAGATTGGAGCAAGACTGCAAGACTGCAGTTTGTGATAAAAATACCCGTTTTATAGGTTTACCTGACTGAAGTTTTAATCTCGATTCCCGTGTAACATTTTGTCATTATATATCTCTTCTCTTCTCTTCTCTTACTAATTCTAAGAGAAATGTTAAAAGTGGTTAAGGAGTCCCACACCCACTACTTCTCCTTTTTTTCCTTTTCTTTTATCTTTTTTTATAATAGATTTTACTACTAATTTTACTAATGATAGGACAAGAAGCAACCTACGTAATTTTTACAAAGTATTGAAAATTTTAATTTACTAATAATAGATGTTTTTACATCATATGTTATTTGAATTTTTGTATACTGATACTAAAAACTTATTAATATGATTAGTTATTATATTTATATTTTTGTATGCTAATAATAAAAATTTATGTTCAATCTTACTCAATTTTAATAAATTGTAATTCGGTTAAAATTATATATTGACGTATCACGCGAGTACCGCGTGTAAAAGGGTACTAGTATTATATATGTGAAGTATCCTAGCAGTTAAATCTTGAGACCCTCCACCTCCATAAACACACTCTCCAACGGTTATCTCCACTTTCAAAATTCACTGACAACTCTCTCCGACCAACACTCCCCAATAGTTCTCCATCTCTTACCCACTACCTCCACCTTTGTTTGTGGTGGGGATGAGATTTAGTGGAATGCTGGCGTGGCAGAGTTGAGCCCCAAGTTGAGTCTGAACTGCTAGAGATAGCCTAAGAATAAGGTTTAATTATTGTGTGACCAAATATTTAAGAAAGGATTATTACATATACTCATGTTGGATCGTCACTTCTCATCCAAAATCCATTAAATAAAACAATTACACTTAAGTCCTAAATCCAGTTTTTAGTAAACAACATCAAACACTATCTTTACTATTTGGACTAAATTGCAATTTTCAGACTTTTTATAATTTCGATTTCATCCTTAACTTTTTCTTTTTTACATATATTATATTACAAATAAATTAAGTTTATAAATAAATAAAAATTAATATTAAACAAAAAAACTAAAGTCTCCCCACGTCCGGAGAAAAATCGTTTTTTGTTGTAAACTGTTTTAATTTTTCAGATAAAAAAAGTTTTCACGATCAGTGGGCCGGGAGGGAGTACTAGCTAGCTTAGCAGCTACCTACTCCATTATAAGTTAGTTTTACTAAACAGAATGCTTCAAAATTTTAAATGACTAGTAATATTAAGACAAGGGCGAGTCCAGCTGGGTCGACCCGACTCGACCCGGCTTTGGAATGAACGTTGAACATGGGAGAATATAATGATCAGATCAGAAGGCATAGGATAGATTTTGAGTTTGATATACCTTGAGTGGTACTCTGAGTTTACTCAGTTGCAGCAGGTTGGTATCAGCTATGTGAGATTGGTTGCCTGCTGCAAATTTGGTTGGCGAAGGGCACTCGTTGACGATCTCTATCAGGATGCTTGAGATTGACTCGAGTCTGGGGATACGTTGGCCCCTCTTGCTCCTTGACCCTTTCCGCTCGGCAATGACAGTGTCAATGTTGTCTTCCACTTCATACACAGTATCCTTTATCCGTGCATCCATGAATTCCACTAGTTTTCCTTGGTTCGCGTAATCATGTGCTTCCAGTACATCTTTTAACCTGGAGAGAACGTTCATTAGTTGAAGAACCTCTTCTCGTTCGGCACCATCATGAATCAGATCCGGTTGATTGGTCAGCAGATCATTCAAGTTGTCCCGTAGGAATGCCACCGCAGCATATGCCATTTCTGAGTACTTCCGTTCCGTCTGATGGATTAGATAATCATCATCTTGTTTTAATTTCTGAGGGATCGGAGAGAAAGAAACAAATCAAAGAGATAATTATTTATCACTATTCGCCTCTTTGGGAAGATGAAATTAAGGTTTGGTGTAGTATTGAAGATGTTCTAACTATGTGTTTGAATATTTTTTTTCTTGTGTAGTCGTATTTCTTTTTAAATTGGTAACCCGCAGCCACTACCTCTTTGGGTGTGCACTGGGTAAACCCAATTAACTCACGCAATAACCTGCAAACTACGTCAACCAAGTTAACCGCACAAGTGCGACAGACTCTACTCTAGGATGAGATAATCACAAAAAACTCTACTCTCGTGGGATTCGAACCTGTGACCAAGAGTAAAGTTTACCTCTATTTAAATAACTGAGCCAACCCTTGCGGGCGTATAGCTGTATTTTATGTATTACTCCATCCTTTTTTAAAAACTTACTAGGGCGTCTAACTTACTAACCCCTCACTTTATCTATGATTTATGAATATTAATAAAATTAAATAATTAGTTTATGAGAGTATTGTGTGAAAAAAGTTGAAAGTGAGTGATAAAGTAAGAAAGAGATGGAGTAATGTACTGGAAAAGTAAGAAAGAGAAATAATAAAGTATTATTGAGTGTATAAAACTTTACTTTTATGGGTTATAAAGGTTGTAATGTAGTCATAAAAAGAAAGTTAAGAAGTTTTCATTGAAACGGATGGATTATTTTTTTTCCTACAACACATGAAAAGTTTGTTATTTGGGTTACATCCAGAATTCGTCTGAGTTTTAAAAAAAATCTGCATAGATGTTTTATACCCTTTTTTTTTCTGTCATCCCGCATATAGATATGATTAAACTCGCTTTTATAAAACTACCTCTACAAAATATTGAGTTAGTCTATTTGTTCTTAGATACTATCATACGGTAACAATGTACTTGTATGAGAATTTTATGGTGGTGGACTTTAGTGGAGACTTTCTTGATGCTACTGCACGGCTGAAATTCTTCCTCCAGCGGTTTGTTATGGTTTGGAGTTTGGACTATTCTGCTGGAAGTTATGGATTGGACTATTCTGCTGGAGTTTTATAAAATTTTGGTTGGATATTTTCTTTACCTGGGGCCTTGTATTTGGACATTTTGTGGTTGGGTTAGATACTCAGTTTTGAACTCAAGAAATTTTTGGTTGAGAATAGGTTGGAACTCCACATTAATAATAGGATTTAGAGGATTATGATTATAGTGCTTGTAAATCAAGAATGAAGATAGTTAAGAATTTGATATTGTAGAGAAATACTAAAATAAATTTGCAGGTCACATTCTATAATATTCAGAATACTTCAATTTGTATTATTAGTTATTTAAAATATTATTATAATATTTGAGCATAAAAATACAATTACTAATTTTATATTTATGTACCATCATATATTAATTTTTATTTATTTTTAATAAACGCTCTAATGCGCTCTCGCTCTCATATATTTTTGAAATTATCGAATTGTCGCTCTCGCTCTCGATCTCGCTCCCACTCCCACTCCCGTTCTCGGATCATGTGACCAGCCTCCTATTAATATTGGGGCCCAAACTAACAATGTGGTAGGTGAACCTTTTTCCTTCCTTTGAATTATAACGGGTTGGTCGATTTTGGGTGCACATATTGGGCCAAAATTGTCCTCAGGACACCAGATCCAGAAGCACACCTTGGGCCAGTACAACTCTATAAAGCCTAGTAAATTAGATACAAACCTACTAGTCTCTTTTTGCTTTTCTGATGGGCTCAAATTAGTATTTTAATGTAAATGGAAGGTGGGATTTACTGTTGCAGCATCTTCCTGCTCGTATTTTATTGGAAAAACTCAAACTTTATTTCAATAGCTGAGTCGGATTGGTGGGACTGTGGTGGGGGGAGTGACGGTGGTTCAGGTGGGGCAGTGGGGAGTGACGTTGGTGGAAGATGTGGGGCAGTGGTGGAGGTGGGGCAGTGGTGGCGGTGGGGAGGGGTGGAGTGACGGGAGTGGAGGTGGGGCAGTGGTGGCGGTTGGGAGTGGTGGTGGTGGGCAGTGGTGGCGGTGGGACAGAGGTGGTGATAGGGATTGGTGATGTACTTAGCAGTGACCACCACTGCTACCGTCACCACCGCCCACCACTCCCCACCCCCTCCGCTGCTCCCACCATCACCGGTCAAGTATTAATAAGTTTGCACAGTAAAAATAAGTGGAGCATTTTTGGTGTATTTTATACCCATTAAACAATGGGTATAAAATTGAATAAAGAAATGTTAAGTGGACACCCAGTAGCTGTACCCTATAGTGAAGCTAGATCATACCCAATTGCCTATAATTTGTACTCCAGAAATGTGCAATTCCATTTCAGTGTATCCGCCCCTATAGTTGATGCATGCCAAAAGTGTTGAATTCGAAAGTGGTGCTTTGGGGTAGTTTTTTCCCCACATTGTGTACCACATATCAATTAAACATTCTATAACCAAGAAAAAATTACATAAACTACCCCTTAAATATGCAGCCTCCTCAGATTAGCCATTGGATTACGAACAATTACAAACTCATCCAAAATTAACACTGTGAAATTCAAGAAATTACAAATAAACCCAAAAGTCAACTTTTTCATCTATTTAATCTTTTATTTTAATTCTCAGTATAAATATTTATTTCTTTATTTCATAAATACTACTCAACTTATTTCAAAATTAAAAATTCACCCCCACAACTTTTCATATTTGCACAACACTTCATCTTCTTCCCCAACTCAACTTACTCCACCACTCACCTTCTTCC
>JAYMSL010000455.1:0-24450 GCA_036897195.1 Plantago coronopus
GTGATCTTTGCTAAGTACTCTGCACCCAAGTTGATTTTTCAGGTGATGTGGAAACCTTCTAAGATCTGTCATGTGACTCTTAACACTGATGGATCTGCTAGAGGATCTCCAGGGTTTGCAGGGTTTGGTTGTATTTTTAGGTATGTGCAGGGTCAATTTCTTTGAGCTGCTTATGGTTCTTTGGGCATCTCTACTAATAACTTTGCTGAACTGTATGCTATTAAGCAGGGACTATCTTTAGCTGTACAGATGCAGTTTGAGACTGTGGAAATCCAGTCTGATTCACTATATGCTCTCCTTGGTATTTACAGGAACCACATGGAGGCTTGGCAGGATTTGCAGATAATCCAGCAGATTAGGCAGTTGGTGACTTGTTTCAAAATGGTGCGTTTTGTGGCTGTGTATAGGGAAGCTAATGGAACTGCGGACTTGCTTGCAAAGAAGGCTAGCAGTGACCTTATATTAGCTAGTAGTAGCAGTAGTATCCAGCAGGATAATCTGGTCCTGGATCACATTTTCAACTTAAAGGTGTTTGATGTTAGTCCACCTTGGATCCAGCAGCAGCTTCTCCTTGATCAGAGGGCAGTTGTTAGTAGATTAGTTCCTCAGGAACCTGTGAACTTAGTTTTTGCTTTTGAAAGTCCAGATGGTGTATCTGGCAATTTTCCCATGAACAATGTTGTAACATAATTTGCTCTTAATGTAGTTTCCTTGTTCAAAAAAAAAACTTCTATTGAACATTATAAATTACACCTACTCCATGCAAATGCATCTCTGAAGGAAGAGATTTTATGAGAATTGGGACCAAGTAAATTTAAAAAACACTTGATCAGAAGTTTCAAGATTTTCCAATCTTTGGTACCAGTCCTTCAAGTATAGGATAACTCAGAACAAGAATGTAGAATGACAGAAGACCTTGTCCGAACATCTCTTGGAAGCTACCTCCACTAGCCAGTTGTTTCAGTCCTCCAATGAAACATCCCAGGTTGAATATTACTAGCATTGTCAATGGTATCATGAACATCTTTGCAGATCCATGGAAATCGAGTTTTCCTTTCTCGTTTCTTTCGTTCTTTGCAGGATCTGTAGATGCCTTGTTTGTCTGTCGAAGATTGACCTTGATGAACTTGATCATGGCATCTAGGCATCCAAAAAGGCAGGCTGTCACAGATTTTATCATCCAGATTCTCTGTTCATTCCACATTGTCCTGATTGAACCACCACTCGAGACAACTTCGTATAGGTGTTGGGCTAGTGAGGATAGAAACAAGGTCGCGAATACAAGAAACCATGGACTTGAAACCTGAAACAGAATGAGTACATAATTAGCTGCGAATGTCAGACGAATCTTTCAAAACGAGCTCTAAACTTAACAAGCTGTAAAACTGTTTCTGTTGTGGATCATACTGTTTCTCACCTGTGGATAAATAGGGACTGCGTAAAGGAAGCATAATTGAGGAACTATGCCGTATAATAAGCAGGAGATGGAGAAGAAGTGCGTAAATGTGAAGTAGCCGTAGCACATGCTTTGGAGGAGTGGCATCTGAGATGATATTCCATAAGTGAGGGGGCTAAAAGTTGACAGCCCCAGTTGAACCAAGCCAGAAGCCCATCTCATGAGCTGTACTAAAGCATCTTTCATGTCGATTGTGGTGCATCCTAGGAAACATGGTCTATCCGGATAATAATACACAGATTTCCATCCCTTAGAGTGCAACATGTAACCGGTGAAGGTGCTCTCCAGCAAACAATCGTACGAGTAACCAATCTGTCAATTACGATCAATGAACAACTTGTCAGCACAATTAACATCGGTAAGTACAAGTAAGATTATAGTACTACTATTCAACAATTCCGTTAGGTAATACTAGCATGCCTGTTTTCCCCATTCTGTGTTCTGTTCGAATTTGCAAGTGGCTAGACTTTTCGCTTCTTCTGCAGTTTCTGTGTAAGATAGACCTTCCCTCTGATATTTATTTGCAGGCACTCCATCAAGTTGCAGTACCGAGTAGATCAACTTCCTAGAGAAGCCGAAATGCTTTTCTGGCTCAACAAGATAATCACCTGTTCAATTCAAACGTATGTTATTAATCATTTATATATCCTAAACTCAGCGCAACCTAATATATATTTCGAATGGTAATTATACACCTACTTTCATGGTTAGGTCGAGAATACAGTGCTTTCTTTTTCAAGAAGTACCCTGTGCCGGAGCAAACTGTTCCACTCATTCCATCCATTCCTTGATACTTGGTCTGTTGATAAAACAAAAGTATAGTTAGTATTAAAACCAGCCATCGATCTTATCAGGACCTAGGCCCAAGACATGACACAACATCGATTCAAGGGCCTTCTCGGATACCATAAGAAAATTGTATCTTACCTTATAGGCAGATCTTGCTTGGGCATCATAAATCTCATTTTTACTGGCACTGTAGAAGATCTGAGGGAATTGTACAAACGAAAGCGAGCTGGATAACTTAGGATCAAGATGAAAGCACATTGCTTGTCTTGCAGAAGTTGGATCGTTGCAATACATGTCACAATCCAATACTAGTGTATATGGAGCATTGCTCATTACCCCTGAAACTCGAAGAAGGGCATTAAGAGCACCGGCTTTGAACCTGTCAGGGTAGGATGGTCTCTTCTCACGGGATACATAAACAAGGAGAGGCAACTTAGATGCAGTAGTAGGATCATGTATGACCTGTGCATGAAACATAACATCCATGTCATAAGAACGGAATCTACAGGCAATGCAGAAGTGGGCAAGCTGGCTTCTTCAAATACTTACCTCAACAGATGGAGGCCTATCATTGTTAACAGAATCATCAACTTCAGCAGCTTTCTCCACGATTCGTTTAAAGGCTTCGTACTTTGACTGCAAAGTGTATGTATGTATAGAATCATCATCCAAATTGGGAACACAGTACTAACAATGCGTTGGTAATTGCAGACTTGCTGTGTTGATATTGTGCATTCAACTGGTGAATAAATTGATTTTTGTATTGATTCTATGTAGCAAATCAATTGTTACCTCACCTGTAGTATTTCTTCTTCAGTCTTAAATTGGGGATGGCACTCCAAGTTCTCTCGTTCACTGTCACCAAATGATGAAAAGAATGCTTCGGGGCACCGACTCTGCACCCCAAACTTCCTACAGAAGGGAATCCAACACCTAGCGAACACACTAACTTCCTTCATCGCTCCCAGTGTCACTGATGCACCACCATCATCTGATAAGTACACGGCAAGCTTCTCAACTGGATAATCCAGTGCCATGGCGGACAACACTGTGTTCATCACCTCCACCACCGGCTCCTTCCCAGGATCTGTCATGCAAATAAACACATCCACTTTTGGAAGCTCCCCATCTCCTGGTAGATTCTCTTGCGCCACGGTTCGCACCACTGGACGCCACCTGAAACCTATTACAGAATTTTTAAAATTATAAACATGATAAATACCGTATTGTCTTATGGAAACATATAGAATTTAGCGGGGCGGTCGAAAACCAGTTTACCTATACAAATTCATACATTTTACCTTCTTTGATCTATAACATCCAAATCATAACCTTACCTTGGGTGAGAGTCCATATAAAGGCGAAAAGCATCTCTGCAAAGGTGATGAGTCCCCACGAAAGAAAGGGCACAGTGCCACGCATGAGGTTGGAGAATCTGTAGTAGAGTAAAGCTGATATGAGGGCCAAATGAGAGAGCATGTGCAGGCGGCTCAGGGCGGCGCGTGGCTCCTGGACTGCGCAGGTGTTTAGACATGGTGGTTTTGATGTTAGGAGGCCGTAGCCTGAGTGAAGAGAGGCCATCCTTTTTAGCTTTTGATGAATCTGAGTGGCTGGATATGGGATGTTCTGGTACAACAGACCAACTATATAAGACAATTTGATGCTAGGAAACAAAAATGGGAACAATTTGGATACAGAGAGATTGGATAAATGATTCTGTGACTTGGCCTCTTTACATATGCAATGATCAATCATGACAAACTAACATTTCTGTTAAGTCTTGAACACATTGCAAACTGGCCTATGTTTATGTAAGGTCCTCCTCTGTCTGTATATGTGTTGTTTTGAAAAACATACTGTTTAGAACCTAAAATTATAAACTGATCAACCAGCTAATTTACTCATTTACTACTCCCCTGATAGTGAACCAAATCAGATACTAAACGAGGCGTTCATGTAACAAACATCTAAACGAGAAAGAAAACGGAAAAAACACCAAGAACAGCAGAGTTTCAGGTTCAAAAGAAAAAGATACCATCTTTTCTTTGCTATAAAGTGAAGATCCGGAGAAGAAACCACAATTTACATAAGGCGTAGTCTTCTACCTTACCAGTTGGATCACAATCCTCTCACCTTAACTTAAAACAAAAATAAATAGTCCTAAGAAAACACGCAGCTTTAAAGCCCATTTGAAGATCGAAAGACTCGATAGCCGTTGGCACCAACACTGACGTTGGGGTACCCTGGAAAATGATGGTGTTGCTGGTGCTGATGATATTGATATCCAAAATTACTATCCAAATTATGCCCGACAACCACTGGAGCAACAGATGGCATTCGCCACTGGGCCGGCACGAAAACGTCAGCACCATTCATGTAAGGTTGTGGACTAATCATGTCGGGTAATGTATCATAATACATTCTGGAAGTAGAATTGTTCTCCTGGTAATTAGTCGGGATCAGGTATGGAGAGCCGTTGCGAAGATTTTGATCCAGCAGGGAGTTTGAACTTCCAGTTCCATAGTCATCATCCAGCAAGTCATTGATGATATCCAAGTGGGGGAACTCATCTGTGACCGGTACATGGGCTTGCTGACGAGATGGGAGTCTTCTGTTGTGCAATGGATTAAAACTATTATTGTCGTATAAACTTTGCTGATCTCCAACAAAGGAATCTGTACTGCTATCCTGATTCATCCAAAGGTGTCCACTCTCGGGCTGATTGGCCATTCTGAACGGAAAACTTGGTTGAACTGGATTCAGATCGGAGCTTTGTTGTGGTGGAAACATGGCTGCAGATGTGGGAGTGGAAGCCAGAGGTGCCTGCGAAGGATATGGTGAAACAGATGATACCGCATTAAGAATTGGGCGATTGCCGCCTCCACCCATGATTGCAGCATTGCGATAAGAATTTGGAACATAGCTCTGGCTTGCGGATACACAAGAAGATGTGTTTACAGGGTCAAGCTGACCAGCAGTACTTACTGAGGAAGCTACCACAGGTGCAGCAGTGCGTACCATGGAGACAACAGGAGTAGGGCCAGGTCTGGAAACCAGACCACTCAAGTGACTTGATGCAAACTCAACCACCGAGGACATCCGGTTCTCGACTGGCTCACTACTAACCGTTGAGAGCCTTTCAGTTGGTACTGCAGCCTCAGCTGAATTCAGAATGCTAACTGATCTACCATTGGGACTGTCAGACACTGAACTCCTATGCTTGACAGGAAATTGCAATTCAGAAGGAGCACCGTCCCTCAGGTGTGATGCGCAAGTTGCCGGGTCTCCAGAGAGTTCAACACGATCATTTGAACTTAAACTTTGATGTGTGAGGCCCACTTCCAACTCCTGTAGAACATGTAAAATTTAAAAGCTAAGTTCACTTTTTCATCCCAGATAAAATAAGAGACTGCCTTAACCAATGAATTTAATGTAACATAATATTCTACCAAGACATGGACAATCAATATGGAATACTAATCCTAGTCCTGTGTAAAGAAAAAGGATCAGTTCAAGAAATAAAAGAGAAAGGGAGCATCACAAATATGGACATGTATTTACCACCAAAACATTTGCTCAATCCATGTTCGCTTTTAGGTGAACGATTCTTTCACCCAATTACAAGTAGATTATCTATATCATTGAGAATGGAAACACGTACCTCCTTCACCACATGATCTGCTGAGCCATTAATTATCCTATCATGCAAAGAAGAAACAGCAGCATCTTGAGATGCAGATTTAACAATCATGGAACTCTGGAATGCATCACTCAATTGGACACTCGTGCCTGATGTCCGTATACCTTCTTCCCCGACCTGATTATCAGAACTCAACGTGCTCTCGTTCGTTTTAACCCTTTTGAAGTTAAGCAGAAAACAAAATGGTTCAGATTTTTGAAGGAGAAATTATCAAGTACAACTAAATACCAGTTAGTAATCTATTTGCCCAAGTTACTCATCTAGATTCTAGACCCAGACAGTCTAGTCTCACCCCTCCCCTTCGTAACAATAAATTATCTACTCCATTCCCCCTGTTCAATTTGGAAGTGAATCTAACAACAGGTCTAGTTAAATCATCCAGACTCTAACATTGTTTTCTTTTTTACAAAATTGCCCATCACATACAAAAGATGAGCTAGTTGCGCACTTGTAGCAAAAATGCATGCACAGCGAGGTAGATACAAAAAAATTTTGGAACAAAATTTTGGATGATATCATTCCAGTTAGCGCTAAAGCTCAAACATCCAACAACTATCAAGTGTAACCTTACCAAAAGTTTGTCTGAACCTGCAAATTACTAAGCTACTACCAAGTATATCAATCTAGTCTAGGATAGTTAAAAAAAGAATGACATAGATATTTCAACTTCTTGGGCCTTAATCCTCTAACAATAGAACAATAAAAGCAACTACTAATATTCGCAGAGAAATGCTTACCCTGTTGAAGATTTATGGTTCTTGGCGAGGCTGTCAGAATCAGCTCCATTCGGCACATTTACCACAACTGAAGGAACTGAATCCAGTGAACAAGTGGATGAGCTATCATCTCCAACGGACGGACTTCTTACTTCCCTGCCATTGATAATGCCTGAAAGTGCACTGATGTCACTGCTACTACCTTCTACGGGAGGCGTCAACTCAGAAGTATAATTATCCCAAGCAACAAAACTGTCGACACTTCTTTCTGTGTGTGCAAGTATTTCAGGCACACAATCGACAAAATCAGATACATCTGAGACATCTTGAAGAATATCAGATTGTTCAAGTGTCATTTCTGATTCAACGGCTGCAAGATCTTCTCTTTCAAGGGTCGCGTCTTGCACATCATTATTTTCCACAATACTGGCATGTTTTTCATCCTTTCCCTTATCTTTTCCTTTGGCCTTGTTTTTTTTCTGTTTGCCCTGTAAATATCATATAAATATATATGGATGAATGATGTAAAGGCAAAATTAGCCAGGAGTTTACTAAGAGTAAAAGCATGTTTGACATCACATGTGCATGCATAAAAAATTATCAATAACCAAAAGCAAAGTTACATATACTGTACAACGATAATCAGAAGCTCACTGGCTTCGAGAGTTCGAGGTGTGTTCCAGGCTACTGAAAACGTAAAATTTCTTATATCTTTCTTCCAGAGATATTTTGTAAACTAGAATTAAAAAAGCAGAGAAATTTAAATTTCAACCCATAGGTACATAAAAATATAGGATTTGCATTTTGAAAGAACAAGATTATTTAGCATCCAGCAAAGGTCAAATGAACAGCAGCAGCTTACATCTATACTATCCTTGCTAGATGATCCAATAATGGGTTGGTACCCTATAGTTATAGTATTTCATTCAAGGGTGGACAAGAAGATAGGTTTTAATTAAATCTAATTCCAAAAGTCAACAAAAAACGCCGATGTGTAATTCAAAAAGAATTGTAAATCCCAGTATGCCCTTGTGCCTACTTATTAAAACCAATGATGTTACCACAAAAATGAAAATGCAGTCCTTATTTTTGAGAGACCAAGTTCACTCTAATTCCATTAAATGCACAAATGCCATCTTCCAAAATCATAAAATACATGATATAAACAATTTGTCTAAGAACTGAAGCTGTAAAGGAGGAGCTCGAAGCTCCTAAAGGAGGACGGAAAGATTTTTTTGTAATTTACAGTTTGACACATTAATTTTTATAATATTTTTATCACCAATGGACAAAGGTCAACAAATTTAAAAACTAGATGTGGATGTAGTTGTTTCACTAACAGGCACTTGAAATCTGACCATTTAGTTTAGTTCTCAATAAAAAGGAGTGGAAAAGATGATTCAATGTTGCTTACTGCCTACCCTTGCTGTTAAATCAGAACATACTGACATATGAACAACAAAAAAGCTAGATGAAGAGAAGAGAGGTGATTTGTAAACCTGCTTCTTTTTAGACTTCTTATCAGATACTCCCCGCTTTGCTTTGTGCTCGATTTCAGCCGCCTCCTCTTCACGGATGAGCTCTTCTTGCCTTCTTAATGAAACAGCTTCCTTGTGTGCATCGTCAATTTTACTGTTGTTGCAACATGAAGAAAGGGAAATTATTAAAATTTGAGTCATTGGCACAATATTTAAATTAAATATTCATCAAAATATTTTCTTCATGGTCAGAGACTCAGAGCATAAAGTCTATGGATATGAGAATGAGAAGGGTATAGTTCATTGATTAACAAATTCTTAAAATGCTAGAGCAGCCGACTATAATCAAAACAATAAACTGACAAAAAATTGACGCGTTCTGAAGGAAAAAAAATAATAAACTGACAACTAGCAGTTACCAGGATCAGCTTAATTGCGCTTTGTAATCTCCACCTCGTGTACATATGTATTATGGTATACGTAATAAAATTTTGCCGTTTCCAAAAAAAAGCAGCTACCAGGATCAGTTCATCAGCATGATAAAGACATGATGGCTTTTATGTTCAAAATATGAATTTTTACGCATACACCGGATCATTCATAGAAAAGGCATAATAGACGGGCAAAGTAGGTAAGAATTAAGATCCTATACGCTGATATAACAGTGAGACAGGATGAAAGAATGTGTGGCATTAAATTAAAACGGTAAAACCAAAAGCACAACTAAAATGAGTACCTGAAAATATGGTCTAACGCAAATATCTCAATAGTCCGACGACCCAATTCAGTAAGTCGCCTCTCATCACCCTCAATAGAATCTTTGCTATATTCATCTCCTCCAGTCCCATCCTGAATATCAAAATTAATATCATAAGATAAAGTGATCAGTTAAAAGGATTACAATTTACAGCAATTGCAGATCCAATATTATGCAGGGAAAGGACCAGAATACAAAGCAATTGTCATGAATCGATTTCATAGAAAATGGAACAAAACCATTTAACAGAAATGATTTTCTTTTTCTTTCAGTTGGTAATATCAGATATTTATAAGTATAAAATGGAAGGACCAAACACAAGTATATCATTAATGCAAATCAGAAAGAATGTAAAAAGGTTAACAAAAAGAGCCACAGGATTCATAGTTACAACATCAAATGAATAAATACATCAAAGACATTCTAGAACAGCTAATCGGAAAACTTAGAATAAAAAAATAAGTTTCTTCAATTCCTTATTGTTCATTTCTTTTTAGGCACCAAAAATACAATCATGGATCATATTGAAGCAAATTCTACGATAGACATATAAAGAGATGTAATTATAAGAAATGAATTGTACTATGACAATGCATGATTACCTGCACTGCCTTTTTTCTATCTTGGGGACCCTTCTTCTCATCCTTTGGTGGCAAGGGCTCGTGAGCTGCCCTATGAAGCAGGGGTATGACATCATCCACCAAAACAAATGAATCCATCTCCCGGAAAACAAGAGCCTTGCTCTTTTTCTCCGTACTCTGACCCTCAAGAGCCTTCAAACCACTGTAGAGGGAATCCATGACAAGGGTAGATGTGACTTCTTTTTCCAAGAACAAATCTTTCACAACTGATTTCAGCACCGACTCTGCTTTGTCCCTACACATGTGTCTCCTTACATCTTGATCCATTGTCAGCCAGAATGCACGGAAGCTAAAAATCGTTTATGGAAATACACAAGTCAGGAAGCGATCAACAGAAAATGAAATATACTTGGAGAATCATCCATTAAGAAGTATTACTCTGTCGCAGAGCATATAATGTGATGTAGTACAAGAACAACAGAATTATTGCTGCTGCTGCTGCTTAAGAGGTCTTATCACACCTAGAAAAGTAAACTGGCAAACTAATCTGTCAGATTTTCCCTGTCATTCACGCATGGAAAGAAAGGTAAACCCCACGCACAAAGCCCTGTCCTGCTTCTGCAGAGGCTTTTGAGAGGTGAGAATATTTCATGCACAGCCCTACTCTTTTGCAAAGAGACTCTTTCCAGGCCTTATACCATGAACTAATGGTATAACCAAAACTTGTTTTGCTGGAAACAGACATGGACGGAAATAGCAGTGTCCGACTCAACACAGATTTTTATATACCTAGAAGTACTCCAAGAGGGATTGAGAGTGGGAGGGGGCGGGATGGTGGATCTATGAACGGAAATCTAATAAAGACGGTTGCTGCGAACCATACCTGGACCATCTAGCTTTATCAGATATAACCTTGGCCAGCTTAGAACGTCGCACTTCCAGACAGCGCCGGCAGGTATCTTCGACATTTGTCAAGTATACTCGAATAAGTTCCCTTCTGTAATTGCAATCAAGGCACCGAAATGGTCTATCTGGTCTCTCCCTGAAAACATACAGTTAAAGCTTATATTTGGTAATTGGTAGCAGACTCCAATACATTTAAGAGTCAAACAGAATCATAACAAACAGAAAAATAAACACCTGAGCAGACAAGGATACAGATGTAAGAAATCTTGCCAATTTAGATGAGAGACCAATTAGAGTGCATATTGCTAAGAATTCAAAGCATCAACATCGTTATATGTTTAATACACAGCGGAGTGGCAATCATGACAACAATAGTTGTAGACTTGTAGTAACAACATTAAGAACTTTGAGTTGACCAAAATCAACAAGTTTTACTGATAAGCTCAACTCATAGAGCCACATACTAAACAAGTTACAAAAAGATGCAGCACATAGCTAGGTTCTTCTTCCCAGTAAAAGTTTAGAATATATAAAGTAAAAGAAAGAAAAATAAACATGTACACAATAATAAGGTTAGGATCATGAAATCTTGATGACAGTGAGGGGTTTTATTTGATCATATATTATAAACCACAAAAGAATTTTATGAATTATCAATTAAAAACATCCTTTTGGATTCAGCGGTGATTATAATTACATGATAGCAGACCATATTTTGTGAGTTATTATAAAGCTTTTAGTCTGCGTGCATTTATAGATTTATAAAATTAAGTCTAATGGTACAAGTACTTTAGCATTCATCATTGCATACAAGTACTTTAGCATTCATCATTGCATTAAATAAATTTAAAAAATATACAAAACAATCCCATCATCTGTGAATGGGGAGGGGTGTATAACATGCTGGAAATAGAATAGACACGAGGGCTCATTCATGAACGTGCACAAATAAAGAATGTATAGAGTTGAGGGGTTATTAGGTTTATGATGTACTAATTCATACATGATTTATTGTATAACAAGTATGCCAAGCAAATGAATTACATAGTACCTTATAACTTGCACTTGAGCTTTAATTGTCAAAGAATCAGCATCAATAAATCCGTCCAAAGCCTTTGAAAGCTCCATAAATTTCTTCCATCCCCAGTCATGCTCCTTCTTCCAGAAACGGTGTAAGGTATCTGCATTTCGAAGAGTTAGTGTGGACAGATAAAACTTTTTAAACCTACAAAAACTATGCTTCAACAATTCAAAGATCTTTAACCTCATTATTTGCCAAGGAAATAAATAATTAAAAATAGAGAACAATGCGCACCTTTTGCACAATTAATGAAAAGGTCCGAACACTCAATTCAATTAAACTGATGTTAAGTTTTAATCATGATCATACAAATATTGAAATGGTAAACATGAGCCGAGCAAGAGGCCCCAAAAATTGATCATTTTTCCTTTTGGTTCTGTAAATATATTTAGAAACCGTACAATATTCGTATACAACAAGATAGTGTTTAACATTATGATTATCTCAATATGGACATAAATGAATAAATAACACCAAGTCATCAATTTTACGAACAATAAATCGTTTAAAACAAACTATTGATTCTAGCATTCTGAATATGGAAGATTTATGTCAGCTAGGCCATAATCACAGTTGGACAAAAAGATAAGTGGGGGCCAATTTGGTTTTCATGGTGAAACCAGCAACTATTTTGTTGGCTCAAAAGATTTAACGTGTCTAGCCTATCATATTGGATAGAGATCACATTTGGAAGGGGTGGATAATCTATTAGAGCAGGTGAGGTAATGAACTGAACTAGATGAAATCAACCACATTCAAACTTCTGGGGAGGTTCATTTAGTATCCTCTATAGTCATAGCAAGACTAACTATACACCCACGTCTATTGACGATACTACTGCTCTAAAACGCCAAGGGGATTTGAACACACATACAATGGAGGATTAATAAAAGTATAACAGGAACTTAATGTTAATTTCAATTAGCACTCATAATTTTTAATCTTTTTGCTATCTGCCAAAACTATGAGGCTTAACCTTTATTTAAGGCTATCAACTATGCGTGGACAAGAAGAGAATTCAACGAAGATTGGTAATAGAATTCATTTTAATAAAGGGATAACTGAATAAGGACACAAACTAATATTATCACACGAAAGAATGGAGAGAAAATGAAATGGAGGCAAATTAATAGTGGAATGAAGAATTAGAAACGACTATACAAAGACAGAAAAATAATTCCAGAAGGAAAAGGTAAGAAACCAAACAAAGTAAAAAAATAAATTTAAAAAAAAAACTATCAACTAGGATATATTGTAACAAATCCTGATATTATTAAAATACTACCCCTCTTAATCGTAACTTTCTTGTTTATTTTGGACACTATTTCCAAAGATTGAAATAATATAGTAATAGAAGTTGTACATAAGAGCTATTAAATAATAAATATCAATAAAAGTTATGGTTGATATTTAAGTTGAAGGAGGACTGAAGAATGATTGATAAATGGCAAGAGGTTTATGTGTGAATTGTGAAGGTAAAAAATATGTGTTGTGGAAATATGAACTTACTAAAAGAGGAGGAAGTTTTAGTTGGGGCACTCCAAAATGGAATAAAAGGAACTTAGGACGGGATGGAGAGCAATTCCTAATCCAACTTCTTCCTGACATGGGCTTCGTGGGATTTGATTTCCATTACAAACTTGTGTAAGAAAACATAAAATAAAAGTGCAATAAGCGAAGTGCATGACTTGCATTACTGAGAAGCACGTGATGCATAGTAAAGAATAGAACATGTGCAAACCTTCAAAATTTTCGCCAGTTGCAACATCGAAAGCGCATTATTAGAGGCTACAAATACACATAAACCTACCAGAATACTTGGATTTCTTTGGATCTTTGTTGACAACAGCAATTGTGAATTGAGCAAAATGACTCCACCCTGTCAAAGAAGAAAACTTAAACCGACAATTCCAGAGAGGAAAGATAGCTTGCAAAAAAAGTGATTATCTAATCACATCTGCTATACCTGGAAGAAGCTTGTCATGATTGGCAACACAAAGAAACAAGGAGAGGTGGTTGCACACATCACAGCCTTGAGGGTAAACCAATATATACCTATCAATTCCAGTTGGTTAATCAACATCCGTTAGAACGTTTTTAATCCAATTTTTCTATTTTCTATGATATTGAAGAAAGATACATATCATGTAAGAAAGACATGCATAAGATTCTCGAAAGACAGATAGACATCTTAATGAAGCCACAGGATACACCAGAATTTATTATGGAAGGGAAAAATAGACGCAAAACTATTTAGTTTCATTAGTAGAGGAAGCAGTGATTACATGAGCACCGTGCCTTAACATTTTGGGGAAGGTATGTTAAGCTTAAGGTTATGTTGGATACGGTGATGGGGCAACATAGGGGAAGGTCAGAAAAATACTGATTATCGGGAGGCACGTCAAGGTTTTCTTTTTGAAATATACATTATTAACCCTTAAATATTTTTGATGCATAATTATTATACTATGCTAAATCTAGTAGATGATTTCTTTAGAGCCATAACTGGCACAATTATTCTGATGGAGTCAATTGTTTGCGCAATGTCACGTGTAGACTACACTTTTTGCTCATTATTACTCCCACAAGTGGCTCAAAATTCAAATATACGTTCCATGTAACAATACCAAAACATAAGAGAAATATACCAGGACTGATATGCATCCAATACAATACACAGGGCACAAGAATATCCATGGTTTTTAACAAACAAGAGTCAGGAAGCACAGTGACAGGAATCAAGCCTTTCAATTATACTTTAGGTGGAGGTCCAGAATAGGAACTTGTATTTTAGTAGTAAAAGATGTAAAGGATTCCCTTTATTTAGTTAATTCCCAACTTAATTCTATTTCCTTTACCAACTTAAAGTCTATATTCTAGTTTAGAGACGGGAGAACCCAAGAAATGACATCACCAGTATTTAAATCTCAGTTAACCAGACCATGCTTAGACAATTGAACCTCAACCATGAAATCATTCAGAAACTCTATGGGGCAGGTCTCACGCATGTACACATATGTAAGTTGTTTGCAGTTGTTTGCTTTGGGCCTTTTTTTTGGGCGGGGAAAGTTAGTGTATCATAAAGTTGGTCAATAGCCAACCTAGAGAAACAGTTTGCAATTTAAGTGATGCACGGCATTATATGCGCACTACGAGGAAACATTTGCATGGCCATGGAGCATATTGTATTGCAGAAGGTCATACCATTCATAGTCTCCAACCTTGAACTTATCGCTGCGAAGTTCTCTTTTGTTCTGTTTCGAAAACTCATCAATCTTATATGTAAACTTCACAAATAAATCGGACGGCCTTGGTCCTGCAAGTTCGAGGAACACAAACTACATTCAAGATAACATAGAGTACAATGTGCATTAGAAAATGACATTAGAGATTCCAGTCAACATGTAACAAATTTTCCATCCATGATTTCTTTCAGCACTGAGAATAATAAAGAAATAATTGAACATCCTAACATCAGTGAAGAAAATATATACTAGTATATTTTATGAGGATCCTCAGTGGTGTACTTTAGATAAACACGCGGTATATGTTATATTCAAGCTATTCCAATCAACATATGATTATAACAAATAACCACGCTATTCTACCATACCATATATTCAAAATCATAAAAAATCTCATGCAAATTACATTTGTCATGTTAAGAAGGATGAACAGCAGAGAAATAACTATATCTCATAAGAAAAGTATTGTACTCCATGAGTCATAGGGGCAGAAAAGCTGTCTTCCAGATAGAAGCACAAGTATTGTTAATCTTATCAGCACCATTAATAAGTATCTTTTTAGAAGGAAAAAAATAACCAAAATCAAGTAAAAAATTTCAGGAAATTAGTTTCAGACTCCTGAGTTTCAGATTCTATATTACCTCAGTTCATATGACCCTCAGACCTAAAAATTTCCTGATTGCACTTTTATGTTACACTTCTTGTTGCTTATTCCTTGTCGTCAAATACGGATTGATAGCCATTATAAGTTCTGGCCTATAAGGTTCGTTTTTTTAGTTTACATTTTTTTTGCTTAAATGTTGTAAAAAAACATCAAATTTCTTCCGCGCATTTTGAAATATGTCCCGAACACTAATAATATTATACTAGTACAAAGTAAGAACATGTTTTCATGACATAAGGATCTAAGTATTCCTATACTTTTGCCGCAGTTTTTTACTTAAGAATGGCGCGTATTAAGGGTCTTCTCACCAAAAAACTTTCATCCATGGTAACATGGATAATGAATATAAATATAGATATCTAATAATGTGTGCAGAATACTACAGAGATACCTCCAGCAATTTTTATAAGAACTTTAATTAGTTATTAGTTATATTACTAATAATAATAATAATAATAACCTGGCAAGATCACGAGATATGAACATTAGAGGAAATAAATGCAGACAACGGCCAGACCTTCGTCATCATTCTCATCACTGTCCCAGTAAGGAGGTGATGTAGATGGAGTTCCATTCTCAACTTGCTGTGAACACCTCCACTCCGCCAACTCTTCCCCAGATGGGCTTGAAACGTCGGTCACTTTCCCAGTCATCAATCCACACCAACTTGCACGACTCTACCTGCTTGAACAGAAAACTAGGCCAGGTCAATAAGACATTAAAACAATATGCTCAGGACAGGCCCGTATATCCACATTCACGTGCAGCTGTACACACTTCCATTCAAGCAACATGCATGAATTAAATCACAACAGCTCTAAAATTCACTTTGTTCACTGAGCTGATTTTATCATTCTCGAGTACATTCTAGCAGGCACACAAAAATAAAAAAGATTAAATAAAACAATTCATAGTAACTGATCAAGTGGAGATAGTCCATTCCCTCAAAAATCCATAAACTCAAAAAACCCAGTCGTAAAATCCAAAACCCAGTTTGAGAAACAAATCAAAATCCTTTTTTCCAGAATAAAAATCCGCTAGCCGGACTTTCAAACCTCGGATAATCAACATCAGTCATGCATCAAATTATAAACAAACAAGAAAAAACATCAGTCATTTATCCAAAATAGGTATAATCAGCCGGTGTAATCAGAGCAGTCAGCTCACGAACGACAATAATTAGAGCAAGGACAGTGAAATTGACGGAAAAAATTAATGCAATTGAGATCAAACATCAAATTAATAGCGACGCACCCTGAGGTGAGACGAAGACGAATTAAGCTGGGCTGGATGAAAATTAAGGTGAATTTCGATGAGTTGCAGATCGAGGGAGATTTGAGAGGTTGAAGCCTTGAAGGAAGCGAAACAGGGAGAGTAGGAGAAGAAGCAGTAAAAGGGTTAGAGGCGGAAGGAGACAGTAAAATTTAGGGGAGTTGAAGTTTTAATGGGCAATTAGTCCATTCTTCAACACAATTTTAACATCTTTTTGTCTTAAAGTTTACACCATCAATTCATGATTTTACATATTTTACCATGCCTCACCTAAATACCTAGTAGTACATCTTTCAAACTTTTAATTACTTTAGTATTTCGTATGCACCCTACTTTCGTATCATAAAAGTTAAAATCATGTAATACAGACAAGAAGAAACTACATATAAGGAAATATATGGGTAGGGAAGAAGATAAAGTAAACGCGGGAAACATAAAGAAGGTACGAATGAAATGACATGATTAATAACGTGATATATGATTATTAGAAAGACATGAATATGTTAACTTATCACAGGGTTGGGATCATTCCAGAGTTGAGATCAAATGAAAAGGATTAAATGAATAAATCAACATATTAAGTTAATAGTGTGTGTGTGTGTGTGAGAGCATCGGTAATAATGATTTGAATACAACTAAAAGGTATCGATTCATTCTATTCAGTCTAGGAGAATATATACCCAAACTACGAAGTGTAAAACTAGCTAACATGAGTTCAACGGTAAAATGAATGGTGGTTCACTTTGAATATATATACTTTTAAACATGTGATTCAATGAGATATTTGACACATATATCAATTATGTTAAGTAAATTAATGGAGAATTATTATTCTGGTGTCTAGTTTCGTGATTGAATATCATTAACCCTTACGTCGACCTCGTATATCTAAAAAAAAGAACTAGAAACCTGGTTAGCAATAGTGATTGGTTGAAGAGTAATGAATTGATGAGGATAGAAGTTGGCAAACATATTCGCGTTAAGAACTTAGGATGGTATGGGTAAGACACATTACACCTTGGATTGTCATCATAGGAGGCGTTTAGTAAGATGTATTGAGTTGGATTAGTCAGTGATATGTAGTAAGTTTTAATCTGTGTTTAGTATGGTGTATTGAATTTCAGGCTATTACATGTTTATATGTCGGGCCCATATATAACTAGTAATACAAATCATGAGTTTAGAGCATGTATTCCTCATTATGGGTTTATATGACTTATACAATCTACCAAACATGTTTTAATATGAGTTTATATAATATTCAATACTGGTTTATATCGATATTTACTAAGATTGGAGTCTTGCTACTGAACATCTCCATGATAGATATCGTATTCGGCCTCATTTTCGATCAAACAGAATGTTAATTTAAAAAATATAAGATTTCTTCCAAGACGGGCTTTATAATGACCAAGGCCACCTTCATCTTCACCTCCCATTACAATTTGGATGCCCAATAACTAGCAAATCTTTTTTTTTTAATGATCTAGAAATATCGAATCGATCTAATCTTTAAAAACACCACAGATAACTTCAACACCAGCTTTAACCATAAATTTGTACACACGAAAAAAGAAATCAACAACATTCTCATTCCTAAAACGGCAAAAGATTACACTACAAATTCCTTGTTAAGGAAACCACCTAGCCTCAGAGTTTTTTTATGAATAAATATTGACGGCCAGGGTTTAACACATAACAAATCAGGTGGAGCCGGGGCTATTATCAGAAGCCATAAGAATTTTTTGTCCGTGCCAGTGCCACCTTTTTAGGAGATATAGACAATAATGCAGATAAATTTTATGCTCTCAAGCTTGGTCTCCAAAGTCCAACCTTCCAACCCGCTCTATCATGATAAAATCATAGTCCAAACTGATTTATAAGTGCTTCTATCTTTTATTAATAGGGAAGCAGATGGCGCACCCGTGCAACATGTCTTTCTCACAGAGATTAGACGACTAATGGAAGAAATTGGGAAAATTAACTTTTGTTTGTGTACTGGGAAGAAAATCAGGTAGCAAATCAAGTAGCAAACCTCCAAAATGAAGACATTTTATTTTCTACTACTTTCCATTTTATTTGGAATACATCCCTACTTTGGCTTTATGATGTAATTACATAATGTTAGAACTATAGCAAATACTATTTAAGTAGTTACGTAATGAGGCTGATTTTTTATGACTTTTTCTTATAATAAAAAAAACATTTACCCGTTTGTGAAGCATTAACTATTGAATTTCGAAGTGGAATTTCGCTTTTAACAAACTATAAACGATACTATTTATTGAATAAAATCGATGATGGAATCGTGAGATACCCGTAGGCCTTAGCCATGTACCATAACAATGAAGAATACCCTTGACATACGATTGTAAGGAAAGAATTAGTCAATGTTTTGCTTTGATTGTTACACCTTGTAATGCAACCTCCATTCCTGAGGTTTTGATGGATTAATATCAATACTCCAGCTTCTTGCTGCTATTAGGAGTTGGAAAGTTCTTCCACATTCCTCATAATAATCTGTTTGAAATCAAGAAAATGGAATTCTGCATACTACAGCCAGAGGTAGGTACTCAATATCTAAATCTTCTTAATTCACATGAATAGGTTAAATATATAAATGTCTGGTCTGTTATAGTTGTAGTACAATACACTTCAACATCTCTAAAATGACTTGAAAGATCAACATGTTTTGCTCCCTCACCTTCATTGAACTGAACTGCAGAAACATCTGAAGTCGGTCGCAATTCTTGCACAGGTATCACTGTGATGCTTGAACTTCTCATACAAATCTTGTCCCATGACTAGGAGAATGTCCAATTTTGCCGAGAATTTAATCTTATAGTGTGCAAACTATAGAATGTGTAAGCCAGCTCGTGCTTGTATTTTAACTCCATCAATAGGAAGCAGTAGATCAATCTAACACATAATTTGGTGCCACAGCCAACACACGATCATTTTTTGATGGTTTAGCATTTTCCCCCTCCTCCCCTGCCTGTCTACCATCATCTATTACAATCAGACAACCTTCCCTTCGTATCAAGCTCTGTGCCAAAACCAAAACAAAAAACAAAAGAAAATGTAACACTGTAGCCACGACAAAAAAAAAAAATTCATAACATAGCTACTCATTTACATCTACTGGGAACAACTTATACCTCGATAATGGCCTTTAATTTTGTCACCTCAGATGCTGCCTCTTCCATGGAGCTATAAGTGTTCTTTTCATTCTGCTGAGCAATATACCATTGGATAAGATCTCTCTGTCGCATGCCAGACAACCCTGGTTCAACAAAAGTCATACATGTCATGTCAAAGACTTGAAGAAAGACAATCACGAGTATTTGGGAACTTGAAAACAAAGAACAAAAAACCGAAGTTTCTCTCAGTATTAACTCTATTGTAAGGTTTTTATATTTGCTAGAGCAGAGATCATTGCAAAATCTTCACCTTCTTGTGTTAGAGTCTCTTCGTGTTGTCTCAGTCGCATCACAAGGGCCCGCATAATTCTCTGAAAGTCCACATCAGTTATTACCAATTTCTTTCCTTGCCCACTCTCGGGCGCTGCTCCAGCTGCTCCATGATCTGCATAAAACATTTGCATTCAGGGAATGTTAACACTTTAACAAAGCTAATTATTCAAGTTTTTGACTGAATTCACATATGACATCTCACCTCCCTTGGCAGAATCTGGCTGGGGTTCTGCATCAGCGGAATTTGTCATTCCATCAGCATCTCTTTCATCAAGACCACCATTATTCTCTTCCTGAAACTCCGATAGATCAATCTCACTTGACTCCACGCTGGAAGGAAATCAGGACAGTCAAATACGATATACATTCACATTGGCTGAATAAAAAGTACAAAATAAATCTCGGTATGGGATGAGAATCATCAGTACTTACTGAATTATTGACGTCTTCAGTAACTTCACAGCAAGACGCACATGACGAGAGTGCACCTAAACATGTCAGACAGATGAGTTGATGCAGTGCAACTAATGGTTTGGAAAACATTATGTACTTACAATCAGTTATGCATACCTGAGTATCTAGGTGGCACCGTGCAAGTGCCTCTGATAATCTGATCAGGGCTTCCAGTTGTCTCACCGTCATGCGGTAAGCAACTCTACTACCAGGAGCAGTATCATCCCTCCGAAGTGATACATAAGATTCCACCAGCAATTGTCTAGCTTCAGGAGTTAGCTGCATAAAATTCTATATTAGTCAAACAACATCTCGGTGTTTGAACAATCAAAGATATGTCTCTGCCAATAAGTAGTGAACCTTTGGTTTCAGAGTTTTTGCATATGATATGTAACGTTTCAACTGTGCAGTTGTAAATGCAGGATCAAGTGCTTGCTCGCGCCTTTGATGAACTCTAACAATGTGCTTGGCAATATTGCTATCAGTTGTATCATCTGGGTCATCGATCATGACATATACAAGGTCAAATCTAGAAAGAATAGCTGGCGGAAGAGCAACATTATACTGCAGAAACATGGATAAACATTAGTTCGCAAACAAAGGACATAAAATCAAGATTTGATATCAATGTTTCTATTAATCTACTTTCAGTTGTTGTACCCATAGTACTAAATACGCTCACCTTTAAGGGCTTAGTCTTATCATAGCGACCACCAGAAGGGTTGGCAGCAGCCAAGATTGATGTTCTGGCATTCAATGTTGCTTGTATACCAGCTTTGGTAATGCTTATTGTTTGCTGTTCCATAGCTTCATGAATGGCCACCTACACATACTCAGGTAGGGTAAGTTGCCAGCCCAAATTGTTAACTGTAACCACACAATGTTAGTTTCTTGGAGGTGTGTGGACGATTGACAATTACCTGATCTCTTACATCCATCTTGTCAAACTCATCAATACAGCAAATGCCGTTATCAGCCAGCATAAGAGCTCCAGCCTGGAACAATTAGAAAGTATCTGTCAAAAAAGACTTGGTGCCAAGGCAAAAAATAGCTAGTCACACAACACAAAAAAAAGGATAGGACCAACAATAAAGAAACAAATTATTACCTCAATGCAAAATTCACCAGTTTCCGGTTCTTTAGCAACTGTTGCTGTTAGCCCAGCAGCAGATGAGGATTTTCCGGATGTATAGACAGACCGGGGTACTAGACCAGCTGTATACCTACAAGATCAATGCACACCAAAGCTTAGTAAACCAACATACAAGAGATGGAGAACAACTGAAAAGGAGTAGTTGCATACTTGAGGAACTGGGACTTAGCGCAGCTGGGATCCCCCACTATACAGACATTAATGTCTCCTCTTAGGTTGATGCCCTCGTGTGTGAATTTATGCACCCCACCCATAAGCATGAGAAGAATAGCCCTCTTGATATCTTGATGGCCAAAGACAGTTGGAGCAATGCTATCAACAAGCCTAGTGAAGAAGTCAGGAGTATTCCTCATACCTTGAATTTCTTCCACCTCTTCAGCCTGTCGGTAACCAATAAGAAATAGTGGCAGCAAATCATCAGAAGAAGTTAGGAAAAACAAAAGGATCATAGCCAACCAACACAAACTCATCACAGCCACATGAATGTGTAAAAAGGTCGAGTTTCATGTTTAAAGACTAAAAGAGAGATGCGAATGATGTCTAGAAAATACAGCAAGGAGTAAATGTCTATCAGATAATACATAATTAATGATCTAGCCAGAAAGTCCGGTCGATAAACAAACTTACATTGAACTGCTGATTGTCATCTTCTTCATTATCCCTCCTTTTCCTGATATCAGCGTCTCTTCTTCCATCACAAATCTAAAATGGGGAACGATAGAGTAACATTAAAATAGGAAAAACACATCATGTATGAACTTGTGCTCAACGTGACAGTC
This sequence comes from Plantago coronopus, assembly GCA_036897195.1. Lineage (NCBI taxonomy): Eukaryota > Viridiplantae > Streptophyta > Magnoliopsida > Lamiales > Plantaginaceae > Plantago > Plantago coronopus. The sequence continues at coordinate 22,504 of JAYMSL010000455.1, forward strand.
GGTTGGAGATTTCAATAGATGTCTAGTGCGGATGCCATGCTCTAACAAATGAAACTGACTGATTAAGAGATACCAACCTGTACAGAGTTCGCTATGAACGCCAGACGGTAGGACAGGTCCCTAACACCCAAGGCACGAAGTCCTTTGACGCCTTCTTGACCAGATGCACCATTTGTGCGCTGAGAACCTTGCCTGCGACACTCGGCTCTCTCCCCTGGGGAGGCCAATGCTAAGATGTCAGGTAAAGCCACCACAGTGCCAGTAAATATGACCCTGCAATAGTAATTGAGAGTCGCAGATATATAAATGACCGGTTACCAATACAAAAGTACACGACATGATAGTGCAAGTTTGTAATCCTTACGTGTCACCAGCCCTAGCTTGTTCAACAATCTCATGTCGTAGAATAACATCAAGTGATCTAGGAATTGAACCGGCCGGAATTTCTTTCGATGTTTCCTGCATTCGGACTCTCTGCCAATCCGTGAACTTGCTCTCTTGTCTTAATAATGCCCACCTAGTCCGGTTTTGGCATGTAGCACTTGGACAGATAATTGGCTGTGAGTAGAGACATCCAAAACATGAAGTCAATGATGATTCTGTAGAAAAACACTTGGAGTACACAAACAGGGAACTACAGTGTCAAAATTGGTACTTTAACATGAGTAACTAACCTTACATTCAGGTCCAAGTAAGAACAAATCAGAACAAAACGAAACTCGCAAAGAACAAAGTAAACCATCAGAAAAGAATCAGCAGAGTTACCAAAATCTCAATTCAAAGCAATTTTGTGGAGAGTATGCAAATAAACAGAGAAACAAAGCAGAATGCGTATAATACATCATGTTAACTACTTCTGCAACTGCATTAACAACATAGCATATCAAGAATCCACATTTCCAGTCCATAATACTCTTTCATTGCAGGTCCTATTTGCTTAACACATCAAATAATCAAAACACTAAATAGCATTAGTTGTTCATAGAGTGTAAATCAACCCATGAAGGCACTAATTAATCTGTCCGCATATACTTAATAACCAACCTGTCATCTCAAAGCAATAACAGCAGTCTAGTGCTGGAAAAGAAAACCAATTTAAACAAAAAAAAAACAAAGTAATTCAAACTCAATATTATTCATAAGTCATAACCAGAACACAAACTCACTGCAACATTTTATCAACCAGATGGTGACAAATTCACTACCTCGGAGTACTTGAACTGCTGCTCAACATTCTTGCTAAGACTCCCACAATCCAAACACTTAAAACTCCCAAACAGCAGCTCCGGCCGGACCTCACTCGTCCGCGTCACAACCCCACTAACACTAACCAACTTCCCAATCTCAGCCGTCGTCAATTCCCTCAACTTCTTCACAAGCGGCAAATTGTAAAACGCCAGGTTCACATCCTTATTGGGATCATCATCATAATTAGGATTCAGTTCCGTAACAAATCTCCTGCAAGCATTCCTCAAAAACGGCTCAAACCGGAGAAACTCCTCAGAAATAGCCATCTGCAAAACGTCGTTGAACCGCATCACGTGAGTGAAGTCAACGAACATGGTGTTGGAGTCGCTCCGACGCATTGAGTCGAGTTCAGATTCGTAGAATGGCTCGTAACTGCCGCCCTCCTCCGGCGTCGATGCTCGGAATGTTCTGAGAAATTCGAGAAAGATTACCTCCACTCGCTCGCCTTTTTCGTCGGAGCCGTACCCGGCGTTGTTGTTGTCCATTTCCGATTACCCGAGTTTGATTAACGGAGATCTGATGGTAAGAAAAGTCGGATTCAGTGGTTTGTAGAAGTGAAGCTCATTTGTCGCGGAAATCTGAAAAGGGCCTAATTAGGGCTGTTTCTGGCGGGAAAACTGTACATGGTTTCCCGCCACTTCTGTCTGGTCCCCCACAGTCCTAGCCAGCCCCTCGTAAATTTTTATTTCTCAGTCCTCC
>JAYMSL010000456.1:0-24450 GCA_036897195.1 Plantago coronopus
GATATTACGATCGATTTCACTACTTATATCTCGTAATGCTTCTAAAAATTGATTATGCGGATATGTTATATCTCGACAGTAACCATTTAGTGGCTCAAAATACTCCATTAATTATATGAGTACAGGCACACACCCTACGTACCCTTCTTGGACACGGGTCCTTACTCTACAATAAGTAACGGGTCCATTTCTAGACGTTTCCAAATTCCAATGCATGTCTAGGTTTGATATGGACGGGGACCTGTAAAACCATTTAAAGATTCAAATTGGGTCTATACATGTCTAGGTCAAGGTAGGGTCGGGGTCTGGGTTCTACTAGGGTCCGGACTGGACCTGAACTCTTATATTATGTTAAGGATTTAAAGGGTATGAGTCGGATTCATGCAAGACTCACTAAAACAACTTCAATAATAATTAATGTATAAACACGGTTGATGCATATAAGTGAATCACATACATATTTACTTTTACGATAATCACGATCCATATACGATAAAATGAGATAAAATGAGAATGTTAGCATGATTGAGGAACATTTTTGGTTGCCCGACGGACCCACGCAGGTGCAGGGATCATGCACTAGAAAATGCATACTACATTACATGATCTGCTTTTCAAGTTTTTCCAATTTACTTTAAGTAGATGTTTTAAAAGTATGCTAACGTAAGCACACTTACATAGTGTTGTTCCTTTGGTTGGCTCACTTTCCCCTATAAATTGCCTTAAATCTTCATGCATTTGCACACTTCTGCAAGCTACAAACACAACCTCAAAACTCACTCAAAGCCATGAATATCCCATCAGAAGCTCAACCAATGAACTACTTCCTCAACTCTCAAAACAACTCACCATTCGTGATGCAAAACACCTTACCTGATTTCAACTTCTTGACCAACAATACCCCTTTCCCAATCTACGAATTCGCCCCGAACTCGTCGTCTAACTCAACGTCCGATGAAGCAGAGGAGCACAATGTGACCAGGGTCATCGATGAACGTAGGCAGAGGCGAATGATATCCAATCGAGAATCTGCCCGAAGGTCAAGAATGCGAAAGCAAAAACACCTTGACGAGCTTTGGTCTCAGGTTCTCCGCCTCAGAAACGAGAACCATAGTCTGATTGATAAGTTGAACCAGGTCTCCGAGAGCCATGATAAAGTAGTTCAAGAGAACGTGAAGCTAAAGGAAGAAACTTCGGATCTTCGACAGATGCTGACAGATGTTCAAATCAGCAACTCGTATTCTATATTGAAAGATCTTGAAGAAGAGATTTCATGTAACGTGACAGATTCCTCAGAACAATCAGTTATAACCACTAACCATCATTTCACTGGTTAATTCCAAGCGGAGATGGAGGTTGGTGAGGAAAGACGATCGTCCCACGTAAATTTCCATACAATATACTATGGAATTTTTAAAATTTTGACATTTCGTCTCATCCAACTATCTAATATATCATTTTCGCCACCCCACCTTATATCTCCGGCTCTAACGTTGTGGGTTAAAGGTTGTCTTTTCACCCCAATCCCATCTATAGAAGTTCATCAGAGACATCTTATATATGTAAGAGAGTAATCTATATATCGACCTACCTAATTTTGGCTATCATCTAGTGTAATTTCAAGTCTCATACTACTGTTAAATATGTAAGTCCGCTAGTGCTTGTACACTTGCCATGTACTACAATTTTCATGTGGCATCACTGTTTATAATTATTATCCTGGGAGATGTTATAACCTATTATTAAGAATTTAAGATGAAGCGCAGTTAAGTTGGTTATACGTTTCAACTCAACTCAAATTCCAACAATTATGTTACTTTTTTATGAATTTGTCGTCAAGTTTTGCAGGCAAGCAAGATACACCAAATCCACAGTTAATAAATTATTATTATTTTTTTTTTTTTGATGATCATAGATATATGGATCGAATAGGTAAGAATCATAGATATATGGATCGAATATGTAAGAATAGATTGATGTATGAATCTATCAAGAAAGATGCATATATTCTTTAGCAGGGGGTTTTCCACTAAAAGAACTTGTAAATTCGCATATGTTTCTGTTTTTTTATGTGTGATGTGAAGAAAAAGAGAGAATATTTTTTTAGATTAGGATTCTCATTTATAAACATGCTCCTGTCTGTTTTTCATATGTTCATAATCAATAAGCATGTACTGTAGTAGTAGATTTGAAACAGAGCAACCATATACGGATATATCCATTCGAAACTGTACTAATGATACATGTACATTATGTGTAGTTATTCAACGAGAATGTGGCTGATCAAATAGAAATTAACTTATCAAATATACAGTAAATTTTCATATATCAAACTACCAATTGCTTTATCAACTCGTTTGAGAACTAGAGTTTGTAGATCTTCTCAGTAGTCCATATACATGACCTTGGCCGAATTGAACTATTTCACATTGGACCAAATGATCCAATAAAAAAGTAGTTGGGCCGAACACTGAATTTATGACCCGGCCCGTTATGCAAATACAGTCTCCATCTTTATTTCCCTGTCACGCTCTGCGCATTAATTGGACCGCTTGGAAAATTGCAGCAGATGAGGATAGTGTGCTGGTGTGTCAGCTGAGCTGACAATGTGTCAACCTTCCCGAGACGATATCTCCATCATCGATTCCATCAACTCTGCGTGCTTCTTCTATATCTTCGCTGTACAAAACCATTACTAATTCGGAATCGGAACTCTAATTCTAGTTAGGGAAAAATGATCATGGGATTAGGTCTCCAGTGCGTGCTTGATTTCATGGTAGCCGGAATTTCCCTCATGATTGGACTCGGATTGTTCGCTTTCATTGCTTCAATTCTCTGCTCTGCTGCTTTCTTTCAGAATGTCAAGGAGATTTCCAACTGATCCTCCCATCCTCATCTAGGTACTCTACGTTTGCCCAACTCTCATGATATTATAGTATTATTATTATAATATTAGAACGATTCTTCTGTTTGTTTTGGAGTATGTGACTGTCGATTACTTTGTTACTTTGTGCACTATGGTAATTACTTCAATTGTTATCACTTATTCAGTTTTTACTTTACTTGTAGTTGTGATTCGTGTGTACTGGAGTTAATTTTTGTTTGTAATTTGAAATGGAGAAAGTATTCCAATGGGCAAGATAGATGACAATAAATTGCGACGAGGAGTTGTAATTTGAAGTATCATGTAGTATAAATTCATTCACGATTCATGGAAAAGGAGAGTAGATGCATATATTGTCGGTTTAAGACTCTAAGTAGTGTAGTGATTAAGAAGTGCAGGTTTGCTGAGTAGATTCATTCGTGGTTACGGGCTTGAATCCGAACGGGTCTGAATTTGTGATTTGTGTGTATTCTTGAGTTGTACCAAGTGCGGTTTGCTTGGCTTGCATGGGTTGCAGACTATTGCATGATCCATTAGATTTTTCCGAGTGCGCGTCCAAAGGTTAACAATTGTGGGTCCTGAGCAGTACGGTAAAAGTACTGATGGCAGCTCAGGAGTAAGAAGGATGGATTAATTAATAAACTGGACTACTCAAGGATTTACTAAAAACATGTCTACAGGCGGAGAATAACTTCTTTTAGATGGTTTAACGATTACATTAATGCAAATGAGGGGGATTCGTGTTTGTGTAAATGCACTTGAAACTCGAGTGGGTTGGGGTGGGTGGTGGGTTGTTTTTCCTGTGTGCGGGCGAATTAGAGGAAGATGGCTAACACTTTGGTGAGTGGGGCTTGTGGTTATTTTTAATATTTTAGGCATGTGTAACAGGTGTGCAGATGTGTTTGTCAAACAAACAGTTTATTTTGAATCAATTACTGACTGGATGAAATATCTCACATCAACAACATTCTGATAATATGATTTTTTTTCTTTCCTTGAAGGAGCAGCTAGGATTTTGATGAAGCAGTTTTACTTTGGAGTTGTTCATTATGGGACCTTTGTTTAGGCTGAATTGCAAAATGATGTGAAGGCTTTTAAATCCTTTAGAAGAGGATCTGTATACTTGTGGCACTAGTTTTCTCTGTTCTCAATTATTCTCATGTAACGCAATATGTGCATCATATAACCATTTGTTGTAATATTTTGTTAAGTGATCAATAATGAGAATCATGTTTCATTGAAGGATTTTGCCAGCTGTTGGGTTTTAAGTTTAAGATATCTGATCTTTCATGTGCTCTATCTGTGTAAAGTTTGGCCTTTTGCAGTCAATCTCCTCTCGGCGTGTGACTAATCTATGGACATCTTTTTTTCTTGCATTATTGTTGTCATGTGGAATTTTGCCTTCTATTTCCCTTCGCATGTTTAATCTCTGGAGTCTGGACATTTTTTTTCTGCATTAGTGTTGTCATATGGCCTTGATAGTTTGATATACTATTTGCTGAACTGATCTGGATAGTGATTTCCAGGAGAATGTTGTTCCCATCACCCATCCTTTATGAGGAACAAGCATTAACCACCCATACACTTAACTTTTTTTATGCATTATCGTTGTATCATGGCATTGATAATTTGATTCACTTCTCCCTGAACTAACCTGGATGGTGATTTTAAAGAGAAGACATATTAGCGAAATTCCTTTAAATCTTGTCTTTGACATTTTAAATGCAGGCAAATGTGTATGGAATTGTTGTATGGATTTTCGAATGTCCTCAGCTTACACTAGAATATAGTTTGATGTTGACTGGTTCATATTTTGGCACCATCTTCATCGATGGTGTTGAATCTAATCTTAAACTATTTTTTCAAACATGTTCTTTAACTGTGAAATCGATATTGAGACTTATGGCAAATATGTAATGAATAAAATGCTCAATGCTGGGAAACATTTTTCAACTTCTAGAGTTGATTTTTCTCAAGCTTGGCGCTCAATGAGGCTACAGGTGTCAATGCTCATATGTAAATTCTTGCATGTAACTGCAGTTCTGGTTTGACGAGGCGCATGCAAAAATCCTGAATCCTGGTAAGTAGAGATTCAAATTCATTGTTTCGTTTTCTTTTTCTTTCTTTTTGGTCACACTTTGAACTTTTCCTTCATACATTTATCCTACCCAACTATGCATGACAAGATGAACTCTAGGCAAGATTAGCAAGACTATCGCCGCAAGCCACTCAACATTCTGACTTTTCCAATACCCGACGACTTTGCATTAAACAGTGACCAAAGCCTACAAACTCTATACACCAAGTTCCATCCCCCCACATGAAAAAATTACATACCTGGCCCTTAATATCTCACCATCACTTCTTGCCAAATCGTTTACCAGTAGTTTTTGCCTTCTGTCGAGATTCGTCACGTGTCACAGCCTTCGTCTGCTGGCCGTGTTGTTTCTTGTCTTCCTTCTGGTACTGCTGCTTGCCGGCATACTTCCTTTCATCCGTATTACTCATGTGTCCATTCATGTTGCTTGGACCGGAGGAAGCATCAGACGCCATTGAGTCATCACTATCATCTTCTTGAACATCTTTTTTGGGCAGCTTCCTTTTGACCTGTTCACCATAGCTGAAATCATCTTCTTCATCTTCTTGTTCAAGCTCATGGTCCGGTGACGACCCTAAATACATCGTCCATCCGGACTCATTACTGCTACATTCTTCTGTACCTTGAAAGAAATTCTTGGAAGAATCCATAGATACTAGAGAGGTTACAATGGAGATTTGAAAAGATGGATTTGGAGGAGAATATTTATCAAGGGAAGCTGTGGTTCATTTTGAGCCAAGAGGGTACTACTTATTGGCTATTGGACAATTCAAAATCTCCGGGACTAGAGGTAATTAGCTCTTTTATCTATTCAAGTCTTACTTACTATACATACATGAACATGAATACCTTCATTCATCATGTAACAGAAAGTACTGCTTAGCTGTCTCTGCACAATAAATTCTCTGGCCTTTATTATCTGCAGGAGATACTTTACAGGTACAGTTACATCACTAATTAACAAGGTTTAGACCATTTTTAAATTTGAGTACACTTAATTGCTCACTCATAACACCTGGAGTGATAGTATCTACCTCTTTACTTGTCTGTCGGCTTCATAACTTAGGAGGCTGCTTTTGAAATTAGAGGCCCACTTAATACAAATGGCAAAGAAAGAATAAAACCAATGATTTCAAAGAGCCTAGTAAATCGGCAATACCCTCTTCTTTTAAGTCTCAGTCTTGTCATCAAATAAGAGCAGGCTTTCATGTGAATTGTGCAGTGAATCCAACTGTGATTTTTTGGCTTCTTCTATATTATGTAGTTAAAATTGGATCAGAGAGTTTATATATATGGTCAATTGTGCATCCACAGCTTTCTGTGTAAATGTCCTCGCATTTGAGTGCTGTCATTGTCATCATAAAGTTCACTTACATGGATAACTTTCATGGACAGGGAGGGGTAAAATATTTGTTTAACAGCAGGTTTTGGTCGCTCTTAAGATCTACTCTACATGTTACTACATCTTATCCTGAATGGTGGTGAGTTTTCATTATGGACCTGTGGCTGTCAAGATAATTAGAAGATCAATCGTATATGCGAAATGAAGGTTGTCTTCTCTCTTACATAATTATCATGCCTATTTTTGGACCGATCTTAGCACGTTGGTTAGCATTGTTGATAGAAAATGTGACTTGAGAAAAAACTAGTGCTGGTGACTTGATAAGGATGTTGCCTTGTTAGAACTGTACCAATGTTCCCTATAATAATTTTGAGCCCTTTGGCTTATTATCTGTTTGGATTTGGACATAAGAAGCGGTTTGGTTTAGTTCTTGCCTGGTGAATCATCTGTCTTTTAGTTTAGTATAATGTAGCTTTAGATTTTGTCTGATGGATATTTCCTGGAATGTTTGAGGAGATGGGACAAAAATATTCTTTGGGTTGGAGTATTATAATTGAGCTTCGTGTTGGGTCGCTTTATGAGTTCCACTTGTACATGTTTACACGTTATTATATCATCAAACAGCATCATCACAACAGGGTGGTGAAAGTGAACCCCAATTTGGAAAGTCATATTCTGGCCAGGGTATGTTTCCATATTTTTCTTGATGACAATGAGAGCTGATACAACACTCAGACAGGTAGAGGAAGAGCCGGTATGAATCTTAACCCGAGGCTCCTGACCGGGTCGAGAGTAGGTTGAATCAGCTGTTGTCCACTTGTCCTAATTAAATTGAAACATTTGTTTCTATATTCCTGTAACAGTGTGTATCGGGGTTGACCTTAGCTGACCCGGTTGAACCAATCTTCGGATTTTGCATTCATTCGAGTTTGAAATATCGAATGGCACACGGACAAAGTTTATCGGGATTATTCTCATGGAGTTGTAAAACAAGAAGTCAGTATAGGTAGTAGTACCATCTCTAATATGTGGAGGTGTATTTGAAATGTGTTGAAGTAATATTTCGACATTTGTGAGACTCTGTCCCTGTGACAGACGTTGATGTACGAATTGCTTGCAAATATCTGAGTCTAAGGATTGGGATTTTCAGTGAGAAACAATCATTCTCAATTAACAATTATTTTCCATAAATTTCCAAAAAATGATTGTATGCATTTTGCGTGGACATAGTTACTCATATATACTTTGGAAAACCAATTCGTAATTGATCACTCATCTTAAAATTGGTCTGGAATAATCACTGTTAATATTTTAATGTGTATGAAAACTTCAAATTATATCTGTTTAATAACCTAACAGAGAGCTTCTCGCCTCATAGTTTTATCATTTTAATAATATCAATAAATTTGAGAGAAACCCATCTCTTTTTAACCTAGAAAAAAATCGGTTAATGTTTTTAGGAAAATTCATGATTCGTGTAATAGGTTAATAAACTTAACTAAATGTATGCTTTGCTTATGAAATAAAAAAAATGCACTATATATGCTTATCTGTTTTAATAAAAAGACTGGCTCTCAAGAGATTTTTCCAATGGTTTATAATAACCTTTGTAGGCGGAGAATAATAATTTCCCCAAAAGAAAGGTGTATAGGAAAGTAATATATGGGAGTTACACTGCATTTGAGACTAGGAAACAAACGAGGCTTTTCTGGATTGTATGATTAATTATTCGAGATTAGAAGAATACAAATGAAATCCAGAATACACACATGTGAGATGTGATCTGACACTTACAAAAACTGAGTGAATGAATACAACTATACAAATTTCCATTACAACAGCTCATTTCATTACATTATTATCTTCTGCTTCCTTGCTTTTGTTTGGACTCATCCAGGTTTTACACTTCCTGTCTTGCAATTATACTAACTTGCGAAACTTGTGTGCATAGTTTTCCATGTGCTTCAATTGAGGATTTCGTCGGCTCACTATGAACATCATCTATTCGCCAACAGAGATGATATTCAGTCTGCAATATACGCTTATGTTCTTCAAATATAGACCACCATCGTTGGTACAAACTGTAGAAGAGCGACATTTAAGACGCCCGCTGTAAATGTTCACCTGACTATCTCGATAGCAAATATGTCCAGGTTACCAATTACCATCACAACACTGTCCGTTCCAGTTCATTTCCTTCGCGCTGCTATGCTAGGTAAATGCCCACAAGACTTCTAGTAGTAAATATGTTCAGGTTACCAACAATTACCATCACAACACTGTCCGTTCCAGTTCACTCTATGGGATTCCGACCCACCAAAGTCTAGCACATTAACCGTAATGTGCAACACCCTTCACTACCATAATTTGCACCCATCTAACATGAGTTATTCTCAGTAAAGAATGACTAAAGAAATAATAAATCACACAAGCTCCAACATAGTCCACACTCCCAACAAGTATAAGAAGAATTTCGTGTTGCTCTAAAAACATATCCAGCAAAGATAACAGAAGGTATGTCAGGAAAATCCAGAAAGAAGGCAAAAGATTGTGGCAGCAGGAAACATGTTCCATTAACCCGCCAATTTCGTGGTAAATTTGCTCTGATGGCTGTACTATTGCACTACTAGAAAGTAAACAAGTAAACATAATTACTGATAGCATCACAAACTACAGTCACAGCATAAGAACTCAACTCCACTAGTTCAATAGCACATTCTGCTGTGTGAATTCATCAAAGAATGAATGTTAAACATCCTCGGTCTTTTGACAATTTCAGTGAAAAGTTGAACATCCTGGGGGTATTACATGGTTTCGTGCATACTGCAAAATTCAGATACAGATATCATGGGGCTAAGTTGTCAATAAGCTTAGTTCAAATTCACCTACCTATAAGCACTCAAAATCAGACGGTCTACTAGTAAGAACACCATCTGCACAGAGAATCATTTTTGTAAAACATAAAATCAACCTCAAGTCAAAACTAATTTCTAAAGTCAGTCCATATCAGAGACTCGCCAGTCATCGATAAATAACGGCCACTATAGTTATCGTCTCAAGAGCAAATTAGCGAAGCCACTGAAATATTTCAAGAATACAGTTTCTTACTAGCTGTGTGGAAGAGTGATGTCAGAAAAGTGACTTGCAATTCGGACTTATCATACTGCAATGCAGTCAGGGGATTACAAATGATTTTTGGTCAGAGGTAACATTTTGAAGCACAATGATAATACAAACCAATTTACCCCTCTTCACTGGCTTTTGAATGAATGCAGTATAAACTATACATCAATATTTCATATGAACTTTGTGTGCTACGGGCCTCCGCCTCCGCCTTCATATGAATATATATTTCTACCATTATTTACTTGACAGTGCAACTTCTAATAACTACCCTATAGCTATTTAGTTGAGAGTTTAGCATTTCAATCGCTGATATAAGTCAGCATAAAGATCACTTGGAAAGAAAAGAATGCACAAATTCCTCCAGTTCGACAAGATGCAGGGATGATGTATAGTATAGAGTTATGCAAAAAGCAAAAAGACGAGATATATAAGCAGACAAAAACACAAGTCATGAATTATCACATCCTCTACTGAAATGTAAACCTTCATTAACACCTAACATTAAAACAAAAAGGGCGAACAACATGGAGACTAATACATATATACGACCATCTTAAGGTTATAGTTTTGCAGATTGCCTTCATACCAAGAGCTTTAAAAGAAAAGGGAGACAGGGAGCAAGAAAGAAAGCAGAAGCAGACACTTCTGGTTTTTCAAAACTGTAGAAGTTACATCATCCCAAAATTCAAGAATCTCTATCAACGCCTTTTACCACCACTTTTTTTCTTACCACCACCTTTTTTCTTACCATGACCGCTTCTTTTGTTTTTCTTCCCTTTATTCACAGCATGTGCAGTGCTGTCATTCATGGACTGAGGTGTAGAGGAATTTAACATCTGCTTGACATCTAGGATGCCATTTCTAAATATACCTACAGTTGACTTCAAAGTTCGCTCCTCCGGGCGCCGCCCCTGGTCTGGCTTTTTAGCACTGCTGCTGCTGCTGTACCCTCCAAATCTTCCAAGTATGGCACGCTTAAATGACCAGTTTATGTATGTCAGTTAAAAGATAAAGTTGAACTGCAAATCACATTAAAGAGACACTGTCAAATGTCAACTAAGGAATTACCTCTTGAAGAAGCTTTTCCTCTCTTTCCTTTTGGTTCTTCATTGCCACTCGTGCAACACTAAGAGGTAGCCTCTGTTTCTTTTGAGGCTAAAAGAGAAAATGAAACATTATTAACATATTCACAATAAAGCTTAGAAATAGCTGCAACGTAATGAGCAGACTCACCTTGCCGCCGAGAGAAACTACCTTCTTGCTCTCCAAACTCTTTTTCTCTTTCCATGTCATGTGTGTGGAGCCTGACATAACGTATAAATCAGAAAACTGATCATAACACTAAAGTCTAAACCAAGATAATACTTTTAAAAACCAAAAGAATTCTGCTGGATAAGAGGTACAGTACACCAAGTTTCAATTTCAATTCATGTCAAATGCCAACTTCTCTCTAATGATTTAGGTGACAGGTGACAGCAAGTATCAAGTCCAAACACTGCTTAAGGGGTTTATCTGCTTTGTATTTATGCCCTAAACTTGAATGTATGCTTAAAGCAGTATAAACCTGTAGAATACACATAGTAGTTAGAACATGCCTACCCAGAACTAATACAGTAATCAACCACAAACTATCTCTAGTTGCAATATCTATCCATACACAGGTTTAAAATACAAGTGACAAACCTAGCATGCGACTCTTGCCAAATGCCATCACTAAAACTTCATATTTTGGATTTACGTATATAAGATAACCGAATATCATGGTCACCAGCTCAACGCTAAGATTGTTCATTACAAATTAAAAAGAGAAAGGGGATAAACACTACACACGTCATGAAACGAAGGCAACCTTGCAGCCATATAAACTTGTATTAAAACCCATGAAACAAACATCATTGGGAATAATTGATCCCCATTACTCAACTAACAAACGTCATGTGATCATGTGCAATAATCACATGACAGTACCATATGGTAGACAAAGAGGCTGTGCAACAATAACTACTCTTGCTCCAAGCTAAACAATACAAAGCGATTAAATGTAATACCTAGAAACTCAATATCCTTGAGGATGGACCTGATATCCAGCCTGGGTTCTTCGGGGTCCTGTGAGGAGGAGGAAGCAAATGATTTTGATTTTTGTTTAGGATGCCTCCATGACGATTTTTGCATCCCCTCATTGGAGGATCCACATCCACCTTGATGTTTAACCATTTCTTAAGTCTTTAGCTGGCTGCAAAATGATAGAACAATAACTAACATCAGGAGAAGCTTTAAACGACACCTTGCGAGCATTTCGCTGTAGTGTTAACTAGTTTACTGGATTTGGCATTCAGCTGATGCTTATGCATTGGCAATCAAAAATAAATATAACAAAGTTTCAGCCACGAGAAAATGCTCTATTTCAGAATCAGGAGCATGAATTACAGTATACTACGCAAAATTGAACGCAATTAAAGGGCGATGATAAAATAAAATCGATCGACGTGAAGTTTCGAACATACGCAATGACAATTATCTAAAGTACTTCTCGACAAAATCCAATAACTCCTTTCGACTTACTAACGGAGCAGCTCAAACTCACTTACCAGTGAATACGACGGCGGGGGCGGTGAAGGAGGACGACGGCGGAGCCGGTGTGGCACTGTGGCGGCGTGAATTGAAATTTGAAGGATTGAATTTGAAGGTTTGGATTAACACAGGAAAAGAGGGGCAAAATATATTCGGAAACAATAATCGAGTTCGGTTCGAACCGGGTTTTCCCGGTTCTGGATAGATATAGTCTAGTTCGCCAGTTCGGTACTCAAAGGGGTTAATTTCAAAAACTGCCCCTTAAGATTTGACTAATTACAAACATTATCTGGTAATTTGAACAATTCCCTGACAAAAGAAATGTGATTGTCAGAAATGTGATATAGAATTATCAACGGAATTTGGGAAGGATTCGAGTAAGCAACAGATGAAAGTTTCATTAGAAGGCGCTCCAAATGTTCAAAAGGAGACTCAATGAAGTGAATTTAAGGTGAATCGAACAAATTCATACATGAACATGAATATGTTGGTTCTGAATTTACTGTAATGCTATTTTTTATTTTTATTATCATGTGTATTTTGTAGCATAAAAGTAAGAATGTGTAAATATTTTGGTGTAGTTTATAGGAAACAAAATAGCAAATGGCAGCACCAGAAACATATGTAACCAAATAATTTTAGTCTAATTTGTAACAGTACACATCCGTAACCAAGTGCTCGAAACGATATTTTATACAGTCGAACTTAAGGTAAATTATACGTATGATGTGTTACACATGTACTACTATTTTCCTATAAAACATATAATTAAATGATTAACTCAAACTAAATAATTTTTTTCCATCATCAAAATTCCGATTACTATTCTCCAACTAAAGAAAATCGGTAACTTGATAAAATTGTATTAAATTTCCCTAAATCGTATCAGAAGAGATCGCTTTGGTCAACAAATAAGACTCCTATACTTATTAAAATGGGTAGTTGCCTAATTAAAATGAGATTACTTGCATTCTACTATTTCTCAGTGTATACGACACGTGCTTAAGTCAAAGTTCGTGGAATTAATTATCGTTTTAAAAGTAATTAATTAGAATACATCCAAAATCACTAACCACTTCAGATTCAGGACATTTATTACTACTATTTCATAAAGCAACGCTCGGAAGCATCTATAGTCAATAACTTTACATTAAAATATTATAATTTGTTTAATACTTTTTCATTCTTCAATATCATTCAACAATAATTTGTGATTTAATATAAAATAATTAACCAAATCAAAGTGGGACTGTGGGAGTTTTGAACTGAACGTCTGAAACCCATGGAGTATTAATTAAGTTCCATGCATTAAGCACATGCTGGAGTATTAATTGAGTCAATGGTGGTGTACTGTATAAGTGTACATAACTTAGTATATATACCTGCTCTTCACATATCCAGTATACACAGATCAAGCAAGAATAGCAGATTCCAAGTAATCAAAGTAATTTCAAGAGTTTGATAGTTATTATCTGCAAATAGCATCATGAATGGTGGACTTGGAGATCACAGCTATGCCCAGAATTCTAGCTATCAGGTACTCCCCTTCTCCGTCCTACTATAAACGTACCATATATACGTTTGCAGTTCGTATCTCAATTTCTTCTGAAGTACTGTATAGTACATTATGTTGTCTTTAATTCTGTATCATTACTTTCTTAGTCCTCTGCAAATTCATCTAATTTAAACGCATGTTATATATTTGTTCAGGGATCATCTGCGGATCTTGCTAAGTCGATCATCGAGGAAGAAATCAGCAAGAAACTAGACATAGAGAAAGTACTGTCAACAAAAGCCGACGTGTTTTGTGTAGCAGATTTCGGGTGTGCAACAGGGCACAACTCCTTCCCAGCGATCCAAACCATCGTAACTGAAGTGGAAAAGAAGTGTGCTTCTGCTGATTATGACCCCGACTTTCACGTGTTGTTCAATGATCAAGTGATGAATGACTTCAACACTCTCTTCAACTCACTTCCTGTGGAGAGAACTTACCATGCGGCTGGAGTGCCAGGATCTTTCCATACCCGCCTCTTTCCGAAAAACTCTGTTCACTTTGCTTACTCAGCCTGGGCGCTCCATTGGCTTTCTCGTGTGCCAAAGGCGAGGTTGAGTAGTACTACTGAGCCTAGTTGGAGCAAATGGAAGGCTTACTGCAAAGGAACAGGAAGTGATAGTCTTGTAAGTGGCTATTCGGATCAGTACGCTCTGGACATGGGATCTTTCTTGGAGTTTAGGGCGAAAGAGATTGTTGCTGGAGGGTTAATGGCCTTTCTCATAGCTGCTGTTCCTGATACCGTGAATCCCAACACGGACATTTTTGCGAACCTAGCAATTCATCACTTGGGAACTTCTCTGCAAGCCATGGCAAATGAGGTAACTAACTACAGTATGAAATATTGAATATCAATGACTAGATTCGACAACTATCTGCAATGAGCTAACTTTAATACTATGTTATCGATGCTGCAGGGAAAAATCAGTGAAGAAAAGCTAGATGCGTTCAATTTCCCACTATATTTCCCGACACCAAGCGAACTGAAGGGAATAATCGAGCGTTGTCCTGGTTTTGCTATCGAAAGAATGGAAATATTGACCGGTAACGGGAAAAGCTCCCCGGAAGGTGCGAAAGCAGCAGCCTTGATGATGAGAGCTGCTAGTGAAGAGCTATTGACTTCTGCATTTGGAAGTGAAATCATGGACGAATTGTTTGACAAGGCTGCATCAACTGCTTCAAATCTTTACTCAGATCATGATGATGAGAAAAATATAGCCTTAGTGGTGGTTCTCTCACGCAAATGATTATCAAGAGATTCCACGGATATAAATATAATTGAATATATACTTGGACCAGGCCGTCAAGTATTTGTAATTCTATTGATTTACGATTTTGGTTTGTTGTACTGTGTGAGCTTTTAGCATTTTACGGCCACATGTAATCCATTTCTTTGTGTGGTACTTAATTATAACGAGGAATTTTTGTTTCGTTTTGTTCAGTCGAGCATTATCAAACTCTTTTTGAAGTGTGGTTCTCCAGCAGTGTTTTATACATCATAGGACTCGAACTCAAGATCTTTATTAAGTAGACAGGTCCTAGTCTGACATTAAATTCTCTATGTTTAAAGTCAAATTTCAAGCGGAACAAATTCACTCTATCTCCATGTCAAATTGTTCACAAGTCAGTATTGCTCAGTATTACTCACCCTGTTGTTCAACAGAACGGTTCCGGTACTAAGGTAAATAAGCTTCACATATTTCTGATGCAATGAAATCATGATTCATGAAACAAAATTCACTGCACAAAGAAGAAGTGCATCTTGGGAAAAAACAATGCTTATATTATCTCAAATAGCTAGCTTTACAGCTTCAAAATAGCAACTTGCCATTATCAGAGGCTCCTCAACCAAAGTAAGTCGCCTTTTGCTATAGGTTCTGTCGAACTGCCTATAAACATCGGGGTATAGGTTCTAGTATAATGCATACAAAAAATTGCTATGGGTCAGAATGGGTATAACCGTATAAGTGGAACAATAATTCTCTTTATGGACAGTTTCTGAACTATCGATGTACAGATTCATGTATAAACATCTCATGTTACCTAATGAACCTTCAAAATGTGTCTCCAGAGAGCTCCACTGTTTTAGCTATCATAGATACTTCATCAACCATTCCAGGCTCTGTCATTTATAGCACACAATGTGAATGTTATTAGCTAAGCTCAAGGGATGAATAACTAGAAAAAAGATAACATAACAAGGCATGTTATGTTACCTTTATGCATTCAGGTAGGCTGTTATCCTTTTCTCTTGCATGGATCTGTAGGACCAAGTTGTGAAAGTCATTAGCACTCAAATAGACTATGATCCAACTTTTGATATCTCACTGTTTTACTATTAGGTCAGTGAAGTAACTAGATATTGTAAGTAGTCATTTTTTCATTCTTCAGAGTCAAGTGACATGCCCTACCGAATTGTTAACGTGGTATGATGCATCTTCATTTTCTACAGTAGAAGCAAGAATAACAAGCCCAGCTGCTACAATTGATGGCCAGAAACAGAGCTGCTGATGGCCCAGCAGCGAGAGTACACCTAGGTATTTTGCTGTCTTCTCCATCTTTTTATTAGCTCTGGCAGCTTTGAGGTAATACCTGTACACAAAACAGAACATGAACTGCAGCTTATATAGCACTAGGCTGAATAAACAATATAACAAGATCAGGGAATCTTGTAGATAAATTTGTACCACAAGAAGTTATATGTGGTAGGCAGGAAGCATTGGAAGTTTAGAACTTCCATCACCAACCACTCCATTGCCACCACTTCGCTACGTTCATATGTATTCCTTCCAACGCTGAACGCTTCTGTTTTCTCACTGATGCTGAAACAAGTCAGATCTCCACATGAGCTGAGGCACACATGCTTGAACAGTCATTTCGCTTTGGGCTCAAGCAAAACCCGAAAACTGAAACCTTTTTTTATAATCACACATTATATGGTTTACATAGGTAACATGAATATTGTAATAGACACCTATAGTTACATATGGATGAAGTATGGCCCGTTTATTGGGTGATGTGGTATTTATGCTGATTGTTTATCATGCTTATCACATATCCTTGCTAACAAATGTACCAAAATTTTAAAAAGACTGCCGTCTATCATCATAATTGTGCAGAAGTAGAGATTACCAGTTGTAGGGTTGAATTTCTTCAATCCTGGTGGCCAAAGTGAGGCACGCGATGCCAGCAATCTCAATAAACATCATGTTTTTGAAGTACCCTTTGCTGAGAAAACGATCGAGAAGTCCAACTCCTAAAAACATAGTTTCCATCTGAAACTCGTTATTGGTAGCTTGCTGCAGGGAGAAAATTAAGCGACTCATAAGTAACAAAGCTACTCATCACCTTCTCCCAGACAACTCAGAAAACTCCAGGCTGCAAATTCTCATGACGTATTTTACAATAAGATTATCTTATAGTATCATGAAATGATTACATTATGTTTCAGTACCCACTGTTTATAAGATGTAATAATGAAAGACAAAGGAATCATGCTGACCTCAACAATCCAGTGTACCATTACTAGGCGTTGCTGCCGAATGATCTGATTACCATGGCCAGTGATATTGTAGTGTTCCTCTGTATAGTCACGCAAATACACTTGTCGCCTCTCTCTTTTCCTCAACATTCTATAGCTCTCTTCATCTTCTTCATTTTCCAGTCCAAGCAACTTCAGCAATTACAGATCATAGCCAGAGAAAAGCAAAACAATCATGTCAAATGGATCACTAATGATATTGGATTCACAATATTTTATCAGAAAGAAACACAGTTTTTACATTATTGACCAGTATTATATTGCAGAATATCATATGACATAAACCATAATGTTCTCTTCTATATGATTTGGATACATTACTGATAACCTTTTCTATGAAGAAACTAACAACAAACGATTCAGCAATTGGAGAATTGATGTTACTGATGCATATTACCATACCAGTGGTAACCGGATATCAACGATGAAAGCTTCATATAGACTGAGGGGTTAAAAACCTAAGTAATATAGTATCACAGATCGATTGATAAACTAGTACATTACAACTCACAAAATGTTTTTCCACACATGAATGATATATGACTAGTGATAGCAAAAATGAATTCTAGCGGCTAATTACAGAGGAAGCTGAAATGCACATGAAATTCTGACAAATTGTCTCACACCTATTAAATTCAATACTCTAATCAATGAAGGTGAGATAACAGGATTAGTTATTCGAAAACATACAGGAGAATTATGATCATCAGGACAGATAGGCGAGGCAAACGTCGATCTGTAGAAGTGCTGTTTGAAATGATTCAACAAGTGAAATGTACTCGTTGTCTCATATCCAATTGATTTATCGGAGAACTGACTCCCACTAGTACTGCTCAAAATAGAAGAATCCGTAAGCTGCGATCCTTCAACCTCCAAATCGGAAGTCACATTCACGAAACTCTCGGACGGATTGTCTTCCTCCTCCTCCTCTTCTTCTTCTTCATCCCCTTCACTAAGTCCAAACGAGAATACCTCCGAGCACGTAAGGTCAATGCACGTAATCTCATCATCCAGAACGACATCGTCTCCTTCTACTCCAACGACATTCTCATTTCCATTTCCACTCACTACCATACTACCACCATCAAACCTAGGCGAAGTACTAGAAACTTCCGATTTACAAATCACCTCTCCCGAAACAATCGCAACAGTACTCTTCAATTTCAGCAACTCTCCGTTACTATCTCCATGACACGACTCCACGCACGAATTCTCCGACAAATCCACCAGCTGATCATGCTGTCTACTCCTATTCCGGCGATAAGTATGAATAACATCTCTGAGAAGCTCATTTCGTTTCTCAGGCGGCTTGAGGTTGCCGACCGAGGCAATGCTAGACTCACACGACACTTCCTGAGTTACAACACCGGCGAAATCCGAGGAATCAACGGCTACAGAAGGGAATTGGAACAGTAGGCGTGGAATGTAGCTTCGCCGGCGGCGAGGCATACGAGAGCGGAGCTGCCTCTTCGGGAAGAAGAGGAGGTTTTCTTCCGACGCAAGCTTACGCTTCATTGTTGAAACGACTGCGTTTGGAAGAGTGTGTAGTGCGAATTTTGATCGTTTGTGTGTCTGTGGAAAAGTTGAAATGGCGTGGAGAGGAAACGGTTGGAAAGTGGTGAGTTGGGAGTATTTATACGACGTGGTTGTTATGGTGGGGACCACACCATTTCGCGGATTCGTGCTTGTTTGTGTGCAGTGTTGTGGGTTCACGTGTGCAGTTTTTCTCTATTTCTTTTTTCTTCATCTCACGCAATGTAGCTGAAAGTCTAAAACATGATGATTACAGAAAAATGCCCAAATGAGTTTTTTTTTTTTTTTTTAAAGAAAAAAAACCAGCAAGCTTAAGCTAAATTTATATTTTCCGAGGTTAGGGGAGTGATTGAAATCGAACACTTGAAAAATAATACATCCGGAGTCCGAACATCAACAAAATGTGATATTCAAGTATCTTGAGAAAGACTCTTGCAAAGATTAGTAAAGAGTATAGACTACGGACAATCCGAAGAGTACAGTGCAAAAGTATTTTCAATAGAGATACGAACTGCATTTAAATTTCATCGTTTTAAATAAAAATTAAAACTAAATTATGATTTAGGTTTATTAGTTGTGATGCTCATTATTCGTAAACATCATCTTAGAGCACTTGTTTTTGTAATTTCGTTTTGAAAGAATAACTTGAGAGTTAACCCCATTTGTGAAAGCGAAATGTCATGTGTTTGTGTTTTGTTAGTGCTCGAAACAAGATTAATGAACAATACAATAATCTTTTTGTGAGATACTGAGAACAAAACTAATGCATCCAATAAAAGCAGACATATGTAAGACTTGAAATGGTATCGGGTAATGGGTGAATTAGGTTTCGTCTCTATTATTATCTCATAAACCTGACAAAGCACCTCAAAGCGCAAAGTAAGTACTCACTCAGATGAATTCGTACGAGTACCACATTTGATTTTCGACAAAGTTAAAAATAAATTAATATTAATATATAGTACAACCGGACTGAGTTGTGGTAGTTAATGAAATGTATAATACACTCGATACTCGATGACGTACAATTTGTGACAGTTTAATGAATTGTATACAGTATAGTATATAACCAAAACAAGAAGGCAATCCAGAAAATCTCAACATGCATGAATAACGCTTTTTTCTCTTGAATCATAATCTCAACTTGAGGAAAACTTTACCCCAGAAAAGAAAACAAGCTCGCTCAAATAACGTCTAAAAAAATTATACATAATTTGTAGGGTCTATAATTATATAATCTACAAGCCAGTTTTCATAAAACTCATTCTGTACAGTAAGGTTCGGCCCTTGTAGCAGACTTGCAGTTTGGGAAATGTAAAATGTTGTATGTATGCAGCACTTTATAATACACAATTTTACACCAATGCATTCCCCTGATAAATCGCCGCAACACTCGTTATGCCTCACCTAGGACCGGAGAGTTCCATGGCTTGAGCGAGCAACGAGGAGTCATCTGTAAGATCAGAGAATCTCTCCGATGAAGAGAAGTCATTCGCTTTGCATCTAGTACTCTCAGCTCTTTGTGAAGCTTCCCATTTTTCCGCAAGACCATCTCCCTCCAGCATTCGAACAACTTCTGACATTTTCGGCCTTTGCCTTGGAAGGTATTGTGTGCACAATAGCGCTACTTGTACCATTTCCTCAAGCTCGATTCGGTCATAGTTGGAGTTAAGGCCCTTGTCAACTAGCATGTCCAGTTTCTTGTCCTGATGAACTTTCTTCACCTGAAAACAGTCTGTACTATTAGCATCCAGAATTTAAGAACTCCGAAAATATATGGAACTCAATCAATACGTTAAAAGCACTTTGTCACCTTAAATTCAGGTCCGACCCATTCAGTTCAGTTCAGTTCAACTTCATTAAGTTTAGTGCAGTTCATAGTTTTTGGGGTGAATCAAACAGAACGTTCAGAAGTTTAGAATCTGCTTACCCAATCAAGCATGGCTCCTTTCTGGTTAGCTGCTTTACCAAACTCTAGAGCCCTCTGTCCAGTGATCAATTCCAACAGCAAAATTCCAAACCCGAAAACGTCTGTCTTCTCTGAGGACTGCCCTGTAGAGAGGTACTCTGGAGCTATGTGCCCCACAGTGCCACGAACAGCTGTTGTAACGTGCGTATCTTGATGATCAAGAAGCTTTGCTAAACCAAAATCTCCTACTACAGCCTCACAATAATCATCAAGCAATATGTTTGCCGCTTTCACATCCCTGTGAATGATCTTGGGGTCGCACTGCTCGTGTAGGTACAGCAGACCCCTTGCTGCCCCCAATGCTATTCTTTTCCGGGTGCCCCAATCTAAAGCTGGCTTGCCTGCAAAACAACAGCATAAGAGGTAAGTTGGGAACACTTTTCGTAGAAAGCACAAGCATTTTTTCATATAAATGCTACCTTTAAGGCGCGAGGCGACACTTCCATTTGACATATAGGGATAAACCAGAAGCCTTTCTGTTGAAGTGATGCAGAATCCATGGAGTCGGAGTAGGTTTCTGTGAACTGCGAGGCTGATCATCTCAACTTCAGTCTGAAATTGAATATCTCCACCGATGTTAGTCCCATCTTTGAGCCTTTTAACAGCCACTATTGTACCATCAGGGAGCTGGCCTTTGTACACATTTCCAAAACCACCTTTCCCAAGAATGTTCTTGTTGCTGAAGTTGTTCGTAGCAATCTGAAGTTTTCGGAATTGGAACCTTCTTGCGTTTCCCGAACACACTTCTTCATGATGGTTATCTGAAACATGAACAGATGAATGTTGGTGATCATAAAACACTAAAACAGTATGTTGCATAATCATCTGATGTGCACTTACCATTGACGTCGAAGAATATCTGCATGTTGTGCTTATGTCTCCACCAGAGCAGAACACCGAAGCCAATAATCAATAGAACAATGCAGCCAAGGCTTGACCCCAATGCTAATGCGAGTTTGTGATTCTTTGATCTTCCTGATGACTGAGAATCTTCGTATACAAAACATGTGAACTTCTTAAAAATAGGTCATGAGGATCATTTTATACGAAGTTGCTGAAAATCAAATATAGACGCTTACTTTGTGAATCATTTAGGGAGAAAGGTAGAGGCATTGGTGCAGTGCTGTTGCAATCTTTCTCCTCCCCAGTTGGACATATCATAGGATTTCCTAAAATACTATCAGAGTAAATATAAAAACAGGAAATCAGACAGAGAGGCTTAAAAGTTAAAACCAAACATACTAGAAACGAAATCCAAGTTAAGTAGTCGAAAATTTTACTTGAACGTCTTGGCAACAAGTTTCGGTAATGGTCCAGTCAAATTATTGAATGACAAGTCCCTGAAACATACGAAACAATTGCAAGAACCTTCAAAAAGTGAATTTCCACGAACACAGAGCTTTTCGACAACAAAAGAGAAAGAGTATTACAGAAATATGAGCTGAGTCAAGTTCCCCAAATCCAAAGGAACAGCTCCGGTAAGACTATTGTTGTTTAGCTTCCTGTTTTCAAAAACAGAACCATAACGAACATGACAAGGGTTGACTAAGAGCGTCCGGGCTTATATAACTAACAAAATCACATACAACCAGCAAATGATAAAAACTTACAAGTACTGAAGCCTGTTCAGATGAGCTAAAGAAGATGGAATATCTCCGGTCAGCAAGTTACTGGAAAGATCAAGTTCTTGAAGTTTCGGAAGCCTTCCAAACTCAGGAGGGATAGGCCCTGATATATTATTATCTTGCAAGCGCCTGCAGAGTAAAGTTGTGTTAACTAAGCATCTTCTATAGATCAAAACATAAATCTGCTCTGTCTTTGTAATTACAAATTACAGCAACTCACATGCTAGTGAGGTGAGTCAAGTTTCCGACACTAGGCGAGATAGTGCCTGATAAATTCTGGCTTGGGATGGCTCTGCACAAGCAAAAATCTACTGAATTAGACTGCAAAAGGCCAAAATTATGACAATTTTTCATGTAAAAGGGGTCGATTCCGCTTACAGGCTAACGACTAGATTATCAGATGAACAGCCAACCATGCTCCAGCCACAGGGATCAACAGCATTTTCATCCCATTTTAAAACATCAGGATCATTCAGTGATCTCTTTATATCCATCAAAGCTTGCACTGTTACATTTTTGAAACAACATACAGTACTTGTTTTAGACCGTTAAACATATCATTCCACCGTTCTCAACAAGTTTGAGCATTTAATTTTAAACTAAATGAAATTCTCTCATGATATCATGGTATCCGAGCCTTAGGCAAACGCGGATTAAATTCTTTCACTTTAGAGAATTAGACTTAACTAAGTACATGCACATGACCTCTTTGTATCCATCAAAGGTTGCACTATTACCTATTTGAAACAACATACTTTCTGCTATACAGTTGAACAGATTATTTCCACAGTTCTCCACAAACTAATACTACTATCAATACTATCATGGTATCCGAGCCCTGCGTTCTCACTTTTAGACTCGACTAAGTACATGTACATATCAGTAGTAAAAGATCATCATGACTCATGAAGCAACCAACTATGAGAAGTCTAAAGAGTTACCATAATGCTCAAAATCAAGAACACAGAATACAGAAGTTGAATCATCAAGAACAGAACAGAGCAAAATTACCTTCATAATTGACACCACTTGGGGTAAGCAAAGCAGTTGAACAAGCCCAGAAGGTGAACAGACACACACCCCACAAAAGAGCTACCATTTCCATGAGAGCTTCAACTACAAAGGTGCTTAATCTAAGAATCTTGAACTAATAAGCTGCTTGTGAAGCAGGTAAAACACACATGACCAAATCACATGAGAATAACTGCTACAGGCAAATCATGTCAAGGTTTGAATAATTCTATGATTTTGTTGTAGTGAAAAGTGGGGAGTGAGTAGTAACATGCCAACCACTTGTGTAGGTAAAGTTGAAGTAAAGAATAAAAAGAAAAGGCACTTATTAAAAGGAAATTAGATGCCAAATTTAAATTGAAGATTTAAAGTGTGACAAAGAGAGGAAATTCCATCAATCATGTTTCTGTCTTTTGGTCATATAGAGTACCAGTACTACTACTTTTTCAGATTAATTGGCTCATCTTTATCTCAATTTTCTTTTTAAATGTGTAAAGTGCTTCCCTGGTAGGCACTCAGATTCTTGATTTTGATTTTCAGCAGTACACATGCCATGCACCTAACCCATTATAATCCAATAATATGTCATTCAAGCCCATATATACCGTTAGAGATTTTTATATAATTCATTCAACATCACTATTCTACTTTTTCGAGATTTTTGCACAGATGGAATTCTATCGTGATTATAATATTAATTTTTAGTCAGTTCCCTTTATATTTTTAAATGACAAAATTATATTAATTAAAAGGAGCATAAGAGATACTCGAAAACGACTACAGAGACTTAACTAGATTCTACTGAGATTAAATACCAACAACCCAAACCTGCCACATCCTTACCATCTAAACCAAGACCATAAAAACCAAAACCTAAGTCGAACAGTTCAACTGAACAGTTCTACTCGTGTGCACTCGGACTCTCCTAAATCATAACCTAAAACTGAACCAAACTCGGAGACCACCTAAACCAACCAACCTGAAGCTGAACCAAACTCGGAGACCACCTAAACCAACCAACCTGAAGCTGAACCAAACTCGGAGACCACCGAAACCAACCAGCGCACCTAAATGCAGCTTTATTCAGTTCACTTTAAATGCAGTTTTATTGATTTCAGTCCAGTTTAGCATTTAGTTCAGTCAAAAAATGTCAAACAACTAACATTAGTCTTTTGCTAAAAATAGTTTGAAATTAGTC
>JAYMSL010000457.1:0-24437 GCA_036897195.1 Plantago coronopus
GGCGTTAAGGAGCCGAGCCGAGCCCTCAGTAAGGCTCGGCTCGCGTAACAGCTCTAAGGTGGGATATGTGTTTAAGAGAGAAAAATGTGAGGGTATGTGGGGTATATGTAACATGGTGTAAGAGATGTGTAAGAGTGTGAAAGTAATAAATAAGTGGAATATTGGGGGGAGAGTGTCACAAAACCCAAGTGTGTTGATGCCCAAAGTAGAGCAGCTGGCCACTCAGTTTTTTTGGGCTAAAACTGTGTTAACGGCCCTTAACAGAGCAGAGAGCTCTTGGCCACTCAGGCCGCATATTATTGCAAAATGTTTTTCTTGTTAACATTTAAATCGATAGGTAGTTTTCTGAAAATATGTCTGTTGACTAGTTCTTATGTGTAATTTTACCTCATTTCTTCATGATTCTTTAGTTTTTTTTTAAAAACAAATCACTTTATTCGAATTTGTATTATGAAGTTAAAATTATGTGGTTTTTAAAGTTCAAATTATTGAAAAATATCATTTACAAATTTATTCATTTTTTTCCTTCAATCAACACATAAAATAAAGGCAAATCCTTGTATTATCACTGAGTTTAATTTGATAATGAAAGGTCTCTAAGTCCAACCACTACGGTCTATTCATTGGACTTATAAGGTCCCTCTTTTGTGTCATAACAATATGTATATTATGGATATTTACCCTCAATGGCTTGCTAATTGGATCCGCTTAGATCGCTCCCATACGAGCAGTAGGCAAATTTAGTGTAATAGTAGCGGAATCCCTTTTGATGTAATTTCGTAATTTCTATCTATGGTATCTTATAAAAAAAAAAAAAAAACCACTACGGTCTATGGGTCGCCGTTACCGGTTTATATATGTGACCTATGAATGGGAAAATGTTTATTATTAAAACAAATTGAAATTAAATGGTAAAAAGTAAAAACGTAAAAGTAGCCGTCCAAGAAGACAGATCTGTCTGTCTCTAAATTGAAATTAAGCTCAAGAGCATCAGTCAGTTGACTTACTGTAGACTAGACAAAGGTTTTGCAAGCAGACTTCACACTTTTGATTCTGAAGAAGCAAAAGATGCGTTTATAGTTTATAGTACTACTAATTACCTCAGGTCTGTGGTTAAACAAATTTTCCAGTTTTTTACTAGTTTCTGTGTTGCTTAATATGCAGTTAATTTCTATTGCTAAATCTCATAGTTGGAATTTGTGAAGGCACGCAGTATTTGTTGTAAGATTTCTGAGATATTACACCGAACAGAGCGGACCGAACCTGCAGATCTCAGCTTGTGAGTTGTGACGAGTACAGGTAACTGGCTTACTTTCTATCCTATTTCCCTCATGTTGCATATTTAGTCCTTAGAGAATCGCGATTGCTAGACTGGTTATTGGCCTAAAGCCCATTTTCTTTGCTTGTGTTTTAAGCTCCTCAGGGTTGATCTAGTTGCTACGGTTTTTACTATTTATTCTGTCAGACACTCTTTGGATTCGTTATGATTGAATGAATTTTCTTTGCCTCCGGTGTGTGAGTTTTCCCTTAAATGTGTTGTGATTAACCCACTGACTACTCAAGAGCTAGAGACAACCTTGATAATCTCGTAGTCTCAGTAAAGGGATCCACGTGACTGTGGTTAATGCTTTTGTCTACCATGATCGTGTAGAAGAATTGATTTGTGTGTTCTTTCTCTTTGTTGGAGAGATCCTTCTATAGTGAGAAAAGATACCTAGTAACAATCAATTTGATTACCCATCCACAACAAATGCTCGTCGTAAAACCAATTATGCAGTAACTGATATGGAACGAGATACTAAAGATGATAACAATTGATTCTAACACATAGAATTGTTGAAAGATGATTGAATCCACAATTAAGAACAAGAAAAAACGAGTAATTCAATTCAATAAACCCAGAAGACTACATAATGTCAAGAGTTGATCTCTACAGAGACTACTCCTTAAAAAGACGAAAACAAAATACAAACATTACACATGTAACAACAAAACATTCTTTCAAAACATTACCTATGTTAGACCAGACTTTATTAACTAATTGTCTCCACTAGAACGTGTACAAATCTACTCATGATTGCACCCTACGCGGAAACATGAAAGTTTTTCATGTCTAATAATACAATTCTTTTGGACTTTATTAAAAAGTGGTCTCCACTAATTTTCTCAAGAAATCTAACAATACAACTTGAACAGAACAATAAGTTAATGCATATAGGCAGTGTTATTATTTATACACTAGTGTAACCTTTGGCACACAGCTGATGTGCCAAGTTATGATGTTGTAGCGGTGAGGGTCTTGAAAGTTAAGACATTGGTTAAAGGTCAAGATGATGTATCCAAACATAAGTACATATGACTGATATGAATATAATTTTGCCTTAAAAAAAAGAAACATGCAACAAGCTAGATGGAGCAAACCCACATAGTTTTTCCAACTTAAAAAAAAAAAAGTTGCAACCAAGGTCCGTTTTGAGCCTACAATATATCAAATCGAGGCTCTCACTTAGTAGTTTCCGACTATATACTTAATTTTCTCAATTAACGATTACTTAAGAAATGGTCTCATGTAAATATACCCCACTCGACATTATTAATTATTTACTTGTTTCATTTTCTTCATATTTCCCACATTTCCCTCATACCCGTTCTTCATCTCCA
The DNA here is from genome assembly GCA_036897195.1 of Plantago coronopus. NCBI lineage: Eukaryota > Viridiplantae > Streptophyta > Magnoliopsida > Lamiales > Plantaginaceae > Plantago > Plantago coronopus. The sequence continues at coordinate 2,662 of JAYMSL010000457.1, forward strand.
GCGGATCATTCACCATTAAACACGTCTACTAACTTAGGTTGATAATCTAGCTCGTTCCGATCATCTATCTGAAGTTCTGAACACCAACAATATATCTCAGCTCAGGTAAATAAGAACTTCACTCCTTAATAATATGCAGGTTTAAATTTATCAAGTTGATGCTTATAATCCCAAGTTGATATAATCTCTTGTAAGCTGCACACAGCCAAAAACTACCTCGTTATATCAGATAGCTTTGTTGCGTGTTGGTTCAGTTATCACACCATTTTTTCTTGGTTCTAACTTCTAACTTCTGATTTCTGAACATCCTCTGCCTCAATCATGTCCGATGGGCGATATATTTATCCCTTTAATGATTGCTACAATTTATCCTGTGTCGTATTATACGTGCACACTATTTTTAGAAATGAAAAGAAATTTTGTTGTTACCTTGTTTATTTTTCGGCAACACTCATTCTTTTTTTTTTTTTGCAACTAGATGCTTATGGTTCCTTGACTAATGAAGCTTTTATTAAATAGGCATATCGGTTCCAACATTATCTGCTTCTAGTCCAAACCTATTCGGGTATTGATATGGAAACCCCATCGGAGTATCAATCCAAACTTGATGAAGACCTGGGGAACATGGGACGTGTTGTCTTCCACAAGTTTTCAGAGTATTACGTAGAGCGGGAGATGCTACTTAAAGGCAGAATAGAGTTGGTTGAAGTGTTAAGAAGCCTGGGATCTATCATTTGTGCAGCTTTAGTCAATGAGGTAGAGGGAAATAAACGAAGAAAGAGGAATTTTGGCCTGCATGAGTTTCTCCCGAAGGTTGAGAGTGTTAAACAACTCACAGGGATGATCTTTATCAAAATCTTTAAGGGCTTAAGACAACAGACTCCACAAACTGATCTATTGGGGTTCTTGAACTTTTTACTTGAGAACTTGAAGGAGTTGAGAGTTCGGAAATTGGATTTTGTCAAGGATTGGAAAGATCAGTTGCAAACCATTCAGGAAGACCTTCTTATTTTCAGATCATTTCTCCAAAAAACCAGAGGCAAAAGCATTGGATGCAGTACTTCACAACATCTTTCTGTCCGTATCAGAAATGCTGCATATGATGCAGAATACATCATCAACGCATCCGCTGCTGGAGCGTTTCATGTCTGGTGCAGATCATTTCTAATCTCTGACTTGGTAGAACAATTTAATCTAATTAAGGAGGAGGCTAAAACTGGAGAAATGGTTACCATGGGCTCAATTGATGCCTTGGATCATGAGCCAATTCAAACAACTATTCCAGAGAACGATGCTATTCATGTGTCATCAAAGACTTCTGCTCCAATATCAATTGATTTGGTTGTGGGTTTTGAGGTTGTGAAAAATCAATTGATGGAACGTCTTGCTAATCATAAGAAGCAGCTAGATATTATCTCAGTCGTCGGCATGCCAGGGATTGGGAAGACTACTCTGGCAACTGAAGTTTATTCAGATTCTTACACGATCGATCATTTTCAGGTCCGTGCATGGTGTGTTGTGTCCCATGATTATGACACGAAAGACTTGTTGTTATGCATCTTAGGCCCTGATGGAAAATGTGGAGCCAGTTATGAACAACTAGGTGTACTCCTTCACCAAAAGCTCATAGGGAGAAGGTATTTGATTGTTCTAGATGATGTTTGGGACATGGATGTGTTCATTTCCCTCAAGCGTTACTTTCCAGATGTTAATAATGGAAGTCGGATCGTGTTGACAAGTCGAGCCGTATTAACAGGACGTGATAGAAATGCTATCAAGCTCAATCTTTTATCTGATGATCTGAGTTGGATTATATTGAAAGAAAATGTCTATCCGGGAGAAGAATTCCCTGTCAAATTGCGTGAAATTGGTAAAAGAATTGCTAAGAGATGTGGAGGATTACCTCTAGCAGTTGTCGTGGTGGCTAAATTACTAGCCAACTCAGACAAGGAGGAAAATCTATGGAAGGACATTTCAGAAAGGTTGAGCATTTATAGTACTGCTGGTGGTTCTCAAACGGAGGGAATGAAAGCATTGGATTTAAGCTATGAGCTTTTACCCGATCACTTAAAACCATTGTTTCTTTATCTTGGAGCATTTCCAGAGGACAAAAGCATTTCTGCAGATAAATTAAAATGGTTATGGATTGCGGAGGGATTTATAAGAAAGAGTGAGAAGAGAAGCCAAGAGGATCAAGCCGAGACATACCTTATGGATCTAATAGATAGAAGCCTTCTCATGGTTACCAGAAGAAAGTCCAACGGATTGGCTAAAAGTTGTCGTATGCATGATTTAATGCGTGATATGGCTTTGTCCAAAGCTAAGGCAGAGAATTTTTTGAAGTGTATAGGCAATGATGGACACTTACATGAGCATGTAATATTTGAAAGAAGAGTGTGTGGATCCCGTCATGGAAATAATGCAGCCCCTGTAGAAGGTATTCAACGTCAACCCATTACATATGATGACCTCTCAACGCTTTCAATGCCTAGCTTTCTGAACTCGGTCTTGTTCTTCAATAAGTGGGGGCGCTTGGAGGACCACAATGAATCAATCTTAAAAAACCATGCGATGTTAAGGGTCTTCCATGTGGATAGTGTCGTTACATCCGAGTTCATCAATGTTGATTTACCAATCCATTTGAGGTACATTTCATTCTACTTGTTAGACAGAATCCCAAAATCCATATTCAAACTGTGGTACTTGGAGAACTTGATCATCCGTGGGGGTCTCTACAACTACACTCTGTCTAGTGAAGTATTGAAATTAAGTAAGTTGCGGCACTTGCATATATCTGAAGGTTTTCGAATTAGTGATAGTGACGCAGCTGAGGACTCATCCAAGTTGAAGAATCTACAAACACTTTCTGGACTTATATTTGATGGAGAAGCAACAAAGTTGATTGGAAGATTCCCAAATCTTGTCACATTGAAGTGTTGGCTCTCTGATAAAGAAAGAGAGTGGCCTAAAATGGAGTCTCTTCACCAACTCCAGTCACTTCACCTGTTGTGGTTGCATGGTAATGTGCATTGTTATCAGCCCCAATTCAGTAGACTTCCATCGACCTTGAAAAAGCTATCTCTATCGTGGTTTAAGCTAAAGTGGAAGGATATCTCAAGCCTTCAAGAAGAACTACCAAACCTTGAGATTCTCAAATTACAAAACGAAGCTGTTACAGATGAATTGTGGGATATGGAAAAGGGTGCAGTGTTCGCCAAACTCAAGTTTCTTAAATTGAGTAGATTGAACATAAAACAATGGATTGCTTCTGAAGAGAATTTCCCATGCCTTGAGAATCTGATTTTACATTGTTAAGGAACCAAGAAACTGCGGTTTGGCAGGCTCAGAACGGACACAAGAAGAAGGGAAACAGCAGATTGCAGCAGGGAGAGATCAGCTGATCATTGGAACGGTGCAGGTGCACATACCGCAGAAGATCAGCAGAATATTCCCAGAACCAGCTGGCTAATCTAGATTGTTCCTTTTTTAACTTATCTGTACGGACTTGTACTATTTTACAGTCCTTTTCTCTCATTTACAGATAGTAAATAGATAGATTTGCAGCTATATAAACCCCTTAGGGTTCATCATTGTAAACACACAATTTTCAGCAATAAACCATTATTCCATAGTATGCATTCCGCTTTAGATTTTGTCATACATGGATGTTGTAAACTTGAGGAAATCCCTTCGAGCTTGGGAGACATTTGTTCCTTGAAGAAGATTAAGATGCAGAGGTGCAGCCACAGTGCTTCGGAATCTGCAAAGTGGATCCAACAAGAACAACTGGAAGAATACGGAAATGATTTGCTCAAGGTTTATGTTTATGATGTACCCGGTGATCCAGCAGAGCCCAGAAGAAGTACGCGAGGCCACATCGCGAGCACGAGATATGACCCCGCCACTTACACCAGCTAGACGCCCATTCAACAACATTCTTTTCTTTTCTTTTCAATGCCATACCATATCTTATTTACGCATTGATCTACTATTTTAGCCTGAGTCAATTTACTTATGTTCAGCCATTAGGGTTACTAGCTAGTTAGGGTTTGCCTATTTATACTCTTGCTCTCTTTTTCCATTATGTTATGAATGAAAGCTAAATTGTGCCTCCAAAACTTATCTGATGTATTAAGAGTGTGAGTAATCCTACTGCCTCGGTACTGGATTTGGGACAATCCTATACTGCTCCGTTATTAGTTTCAGTCAAGGGATCCGCTAGCGACTTTACGTCCACCAAGGTGAAGATTTACTTTCTCAGTTCTTTTCACTATTTTCTTGCTATTGGTTGTCTAGATCTGAGATTGGTTCCATCAGTTTAATTTCCAAGAGGTGATTAAACTGGAAAATAAACTTTGGAGTTTGGACGTAGCTTTTGTTTGCTAAATACAGGGGTATCTCCGTATCTCCAATTACTTGAAATACTCCGTGTTTCTCTAAAATCGCATTGTCGTCTAATTAAAACATAACTTGTTCCAGTTCTTCATTTCTCTGACAGATGATGATCATCATGAGCAACACTGCGAAGAATGAGGAACCAGACTATGGGTATAGCCGTGTAAGATACTTAATCAAGTGACCTATTAATTAGATTCTGAATTGCTTTTGGATATGGTAGTTTTCTGGCATGTTTACTACTAGCTTAAGCTTATAAGATTATCGAGCTCATTTGATCATTGACTGGAAATAAGATCGTTATGTGAACACAATCTTATGAGATACTATCAGTTAGCTGATTGAAGCTGCCAGCTAGTTTATCAATTAGTTTTGCTAAACATAGGTTGCATCAGGTGTTATGGTGAATTGTAATTAGATACTAGTAGCTTTTTACAGTATAAAAAGACATTATCCCATATTTGTGTAAGAATATTAATTCTGACCTGGAAACAAGTTGTCCTGTTTCAGAGCTTGTGTTCTTTCTCTTATATCTTGACACAGTACACTCTAGCAAGTGAAGTAGCACCAAAACATTACACTGCAACAGCCATGCAACACATTCAAGACACACAGATTCGGAGAATGGCGAAAGCATATATAACCGTAAATAAAATGAAGGCAGAATGGAGGATAGAACCATGGTCTACTTTACTACTTTTGTTGCAGTTTGCGGTTCTTATGCAGTATGCTTCTGGATCTTGCGTAAGTGTAGCAAACTTACTAATCTTGTTATTTTCTCAGTGAAATTTTTGGATGACAGTTTGTAGCATACTGTGGCAAAATCTGATTAGTATGCTGTATGCATATAATATGAATGATCAGTACTTTTCGAATTTCAGGCAGGGTATATGTCACCTATACAGGCTGCAATTCGAGATGATGTATGTTTACTTCATCAATAGCACAGGTTGGTTCCTAACACAAACCAGTCTACTCCAACTGCAGGGCGTCTCTGAGATTTTGGAGGCCCGGTTAACTAATAGATCTTTCTCGACTTCTCAGGGTTGCATTCCATCGGTCTCAGCCCGACTCACTATTACTCACAATGATCTATAGTTCTATACCATAACTGAACAGAGAGATCGGAATTTTCACAATTCTAGATAGCAATGAAACTTCGAATTACAATACCAAAAAAGAAACAATGTCATACATCATACATGTTCCACCTTCCAACAAAGTGAACTTATAATATAGTTATGAAATTAAACAATAAAAGATTGTAACAGATTTCGCCGCAACTCTTGAATAAAAGTGTTGAGTCATCGAACTTATGCAGATCCCCCCATTAGGCCATAACTCATCCCCTCTTCAAGGAATTGGTTTACTCGCATGTCTTCTTGACCCCGCCTGCTTACCATGACGATGATGGTGACGACGGTGGTGTCTACGTGCACGGTTCCGACGAATAATCCTAACGACATCATCATCCATACCATCCCCACCCGCAGATCCCCCGTTGCTAGCCCCGCTTACCAAGTGCGATAAGGTATTCATTGCATGAGACTGCCCCGAAATGATCCCTGCAGTTGCCGGCATCTGAGACAGGACTATAGAGTATCCATCATCAAACTCGTTCATGTCCTCCGCCACCAGCTGCCACACCAGGCTTCCGCTCATTGTACCCCCTGCCCTCGCGAACCTGTATATGTCTCTGTAGACATTCGCCATGTACAAGTCTCTATCGTTTTCACTGAATCCCGGGTCCTTGCTTGACCTTCCGAATTCTGCTACCACGAGGGGCTTCTTCAGTATCTTTCTCGCGTCTTCCCAATGTGTTCCCATCCATCTTTCCATGAATCCCATCTGCTCATCCTCGGTCTTCCCTGATAGCCTGCACGTACGTTCTATAAGTAATCGAAAGAATAGTGAACATGTCACAACTAATTAGGCCAATACTTGAGCTCTGTACTATGATGAGTAATCTTACCAAATGTCAGGGTAGGCATGAATGGTGGCGAAATCAATCTCCTTAACGAGGTGGCTGCTGATGAAATCGGTTCCAACTTGGTAACCAGGATTCGCGTTCTTGCGTTGTGGCATGGTGTCACCGTAAAATCCTTCCATTCCTATCTCAAGCAAGTGTCTTCTGTCCAGGGATTTCACAAACCTGGCCATCTCTTGTACCCAACCCTGCAGCCATTTTCAATCAAACAATTTTACAAATTTGTTTCAATTTAGAATAAACTCCACATTTCGAATAAAAGAGAAATCAATGAATGGCATACGTTAACAGTTTTTCCAGAGTAGTCGACTTGGCAACGGGGTTCATTGATGAGTTCCCACGCCATGATCGTTGGATCATCCTTGTACGCGATTGCAGTGATAGTATTCACTCTTGTCACAACTTTCTGCAACCATGTTCCAAAGATCGAACGTTAATTACACCAAGTACATTATACTGAACAGTTATTGAAGATAATTGTTACTGGTAAATCAATTATGTTCGTACCCTAACGTGGTTCTTGTAATAATCTCTCGTGACAGGATGCGTGTAGAAATCATCATCGTTGCTGACATTCGCTCCAGCCGTTTTAGCCCATTGAGCATACTGTGGCCTTCCTCCGAAATCATTGTAATTGTTAACAAAACTCAGTATCATTCGAATCCCATACTTTTTTGCTTCAGAAAGCACAAAATCCAGTCCCTGTACGTATACAGAAGAAGGTTATCCAACTTATATGTAAATCAGAACGTATCAGCACACTCAGATATCTATTTATTTCTTAATTTTACCTGAAAGACTCGTTCATCGTAAGTTCCAGGAGCAACTTGTAAGGCACGGTCGCCTCCATCAGTGAACGCCCAAGTCCTGCAAACAGTGAGACCACTCGCAGAAGCATCTTTGAACACAGTTGAAACCTTGGCACGTTGAGACGGATCAGCCGCAACGTGCATCATCCAATAGGCATTGAATCCATTGAACAGAAACGGCGCCCCATGTAGAACAAAATGCGACCCCTGAGTCTTGACGAACGCTTCTTCTCTAGGAACGGTCCTTGCTTCAGCCATCAATGAACATAACAGAATGCCAAGAATCAGCAAGCTGCTAGTTAAAACATAGCTAGCAGAAGCCATTGTATCGGATTTTGTAGCTATATTTGATCGAATTTCGATCAGTTAGTGAGTAGATGAGCTAGATTAGCTTTGCTTGTTGAGAATGAGGTAGTTTGCTATGGATATTTATACAGATTTGGTGACAAATGAAGATTCTAAATATAGAAATAAAAGAAGTTTTAAAATTGGGTGAATCCAAAATTAATTTTGCGGTGGAGTGGAAGTCTAAAAAAACATTTTTCTTTTTAAACATCAAATTCAACAAATACTCTACTCATGCACCTACACTACTCCTATATACCGACCTTCTAACTCCATGACTAAACCACTCTCCTACTCTGACACTATTTTTATACCGGCCTTGTAACTCGATGCCTAAATCACTTATGACTCCACCGAGATTCAAACCTCCGAGTCCGACCTTCCTTATACCACTCCAACCCCTTACTACTCAATCATCCTTACAACTCCGAATTTTAAAAATGTCATATGAGCCGCCGGTGAATTGTATAGTATATGGATAGAATGAAACACTTTAAGTTAGTTTGTTGTTATACGTATGCATTTTAATTATTAGGGTTTGTTTGGTGAAGTAAAGTAGTCTATGATGACCAATGCAACATAGGGGAGATAGATATTGAATATTGGAATTTCTTTTTATAATTTAATTTTAGAAAATATTGATAAGTTAGTTATTTGCAAGTTGATGAATTGATCAGTTAGTTGAAGAAATCATGGGATTGAAAATGTTGCAAAAGAAAGCAAGAGTATACACTTGTCTTCTAAATATAGGTGTATGTACATGTTTATCCATGTGAGTTGTTATAAGTTTCTCATTTTCTTTATTAAATTCAAACACCCGGATTGAAATACTAATAGTATAATATAATCACGGTATAATATAATTACGGTAACTAATAATTTCTTGTCAAATCGCAACTTATATACATAGATTGCTCTTAAATCTTGTTTAGATTCTTGATGGTTTGATTCTGAATTAATTGTACAAGTTCATGTTTGTATCGGTTGAACTTCAGATGAAGTGCACCTATATATTTGATGTTGGTTGGGTAAATGAAAGTGTATGAAGTAGCCAGGGTGGGTCATGTAAATCAGACAAAAACACATTTCATATAAACACATCTTTACGCCCTTAATTGAATCCGTTGTTACTTATTCTACGTATTTTTCTTTGAATATGTCGTACTTAGTTCACGATTTAACGTTAAGTGACATGTGAGTAATAATATGAACTTACGAAGAATTAAGCCAAAGGCCTATCATGTAGGTTCTTATAGCGCTAAATCTTGTGATTAACATTGATACGGTTGAGATTGAATCTGGCAATTTGAACGGCCAGGATAATCTCGTCAGTCATGAGCAGAAATGCAGAAAACAGAGTTCGTCGTTAAATCCTCTACAGCTCTAAATTCCGATTCTTCAATTGAAGCTGATTCTGGATAAGGTTTTTCAATTCCATTTACAAGCGTTGTCGAAACGGAGCATTGAAGCATAACCACAAGTCAATTTCACTTCAGATTCTTCCTATTTCCTGTAATCAATTTGACTCAGAGAGTTAGGGTTTGTGAATAGTTGATGAAATCTGGATTTTACCCTGTTTGTTTAGAATTACTGAACCATTGTAGTTGGTGTTAATTGTTGACATTTTCTCATGCTATGCTTGCTGCAATTGAATAACAATCGTGGAAAGGCCTAATCTTTGAACCTTTTACTGCAGAATTCAGTGAATTTCTGATGCCGATAATAACTTTGATTTGTGGGAGTTAATGAATTGCAGCTTGAAAAGGTAAAATGCAAACAACCAATTTCAGCACTTCGTGTATTAGACTCGATTCGGCGAAGGAACTGGAGAATGCAGGGCAGCAGGGGAGCTGCCAAGAATAATGCTAGTCCTCGATTCCCCTGCGTTTGCACCTGGGCATGATATTCTTTACACGTTTGCAGCAAAGCCTGGTCGAAGCACCGTGTTCCAACAAGCTATAGTAGTAGGTTCGTATGAATCCTCGACTCATGATCCGATTTCATTGCTGCCTGAGAAGTATTAATCAGAGGTGAATAGTTGATCACAGTTCCAGGGTCCATTTGCGATTTTTAAGTGCATTTGCTTCATTAAATCGGCTTCGTCTTTCTTTGTTTATTGATGATTTCCCTACTTCGTATAACACGATTTACGTGTCTATATTTGGTTAGTTGAATGAATAACAGAAAGCCTAGTCTTTCTCCTAATTCCATTACATCTCTTTCTTCTATTTGCAGCAAAAAAGCTCCCTATGCACAAGTGATCACCATCTGATCAGTAATTCCAACTGCCACCAATGGCAATCTCCCCGCTTCAGACCGCTGGCACCACCACCGTCACTATCCTCCTCATCCTCCACCTGCTCGTACCCACGTCCCAACCCACAACAAGCTCCGTATTCACTGAGCTCTTGATCCTCGAATCCCAATCTGATTCGGGTGTAATCCATCTCAACGAGACTCTCCTCGAACAGATCCTCTCCCTCCCAACACCCCGCCCTTTCCACTTCATCGTCTTCTTTGATGCCAAAATGCTCCGCTCCAGAACTGAGCTTGGTCTCACACAGCTCATATCTGAATACTCCATTGCCTCCTCATCCTTCCACGCCAACAACAAACGAACATCCTCGTCCAGTCACCTTTTCTTCTCTATCATCGAGTATGAAAAATCTCGATCCTCCTTTGGCCTCTTCGGAGTCAACGCTGTCCCACACGTACGCATGGTCCCTCCATCTGCCAAGGATCTCAAAACAGAATCCCTTTCCATGGACAATGGGGGTTACAGTGGAGATGCCGAATCTTTTGTCCTATTCATCCAATCCACGACGGACTTCACCGTTGGACCCATCAAACGGCCACCAGTTCTATCCAAATCAATGATCCTGATCATATCTGCAGCAATACTCCTCTCAGTCCCGGTTATGATAAAGAAATACATGTCTGGCAACACGTTCCTGCACAACCAGAACGTCTGGATGGCTGGTGCAATTTTCGTCTACTTCTTCAGTGTTTCTGGAACAATGTTCAACATAATCAGGAAAATGCCAATGGTCATCAGGAACCAACGAGACCCTACGAAGATGGTGTTATTTTACAAGGGCTCCGGGATGCAATTGGGAGCAGAGGGGTTCATAGTAGGATTCCTTTACACTGTTGTTGGGATCTTGCTGGCAGTTATGACTCACGTACTAGTTCGATTCAACAACAAGAGTCTGCAGAGGTTCTTGATGCTTGGTGCAATCTTAGTGTCAGTCTGGGCAATCAATATGTTGGTGTACTTGGATAACTGGAAGACCGGATATAGAATCTGGAGTTACTGGCCTTCAGCACGGCCGTCGCGCGTATACGATGGAGAAGAATTTGGTTGATCAGATTATGCCCTTACAGTTCGCTAGTACAAATGCAACCTGCAATGCACTATGCTTAATTTTACCTTATATTTTTGTTTGTTTGAAGGGAAGATATGCTTAGAAATGAAGTTTTGTTCTTGATAAGGTCCTGTAATGTTAGTGTCTCAGTGAAGATGGTTGGTTCAGATCTCTGATGAAGAATGGATCTGCTTTGCTTGTATTGCTTTTGTCCTAGGTGTTCCATGAATCGCCAAGATGAATGTTCTACTTCTGTGTTAGAGATGTGATTATTGACAACTAAGCGCAACTTAGTTAGTAATACGCTTCAACTCCAACCAAATGGTTATTCTCTGCCGTTTCAAAGAGAAAAAAGGAATTGTATTGATTCACTCAATAAAAAAATGTGATTAGAAGGGGCAATCACTTTCTAAAAACTCCCATTGATTTTTGGGGAATTAACAACTAATGAGTGAGACTAATGCAAAATACTTGGGTTGGGGTTGAGAATTGGGCCAAGAAGCCCAACACTAATGGACTAGGCCCAATAAGTCCAATAACAAACAACCCGTTACTGAAGCATAAAACAATCTGCTCGGACCTTAAACACGTTAAGTACAGGAACAACTAAGGGAGACCACCTGACTTTGGACGACCATCATTCATAAAAAAACTAGTACCGTCTCAGACTCATGTATGGCTCGAGCTCAAGAATGACCTAGGACGGTCATCAAAGGTGGATGTCACATGCCATCGAGAGACTAATCATGTCTCTCTGCGTGACACGACACACAAGGCTAAAGGCTATATAGAGAGAGTTCTCACATCCAAACCTTTTCATATGTGTCCCCTCACCCCGACCTATAGATAGCACATGCCCTAAAACACTCGTACACACAATGTTCATCAAGTCCGAGTCCGAATCTCATTCATTAAATGTATACCCATATGTTCAAGTCAAATCGGTTCAAAAGAGACTAATCCCTTCACTTCCTCTTACATCAACATACGTAATTACACCATTTTACACCACATCGCTACTCACTAGATAAACGAACCTCGACCTCGGACTAATTCATCAAGACTGAGTAGAGCATGAGTACAACAGACGTAAACATCATCACAGCTCAAGCATTGCAGGCAAATAAGCAGCTGTCCGAATGTGACGAGCAGATCAATTTCCAGTTCTAATGGTGCCGGACAGTAAGCAACAACTTGCCCAGACGTGCCCCCAACAATCATTTTATCATATCTAATTAAGATTTCGTGTTTAAGTTTAATTATTATTAAATAATTAATCACATTAATTTGCTGTAAAGCTGGCCTGCTGCTGCATCTGATCAGCAGCTTAATTAACGTACTGATCATATCTATTCTTTTAATGTCGGAGAATGATTCCGTAAGCTTAATGCTGATGTTGGCTTCCGACCAAATCTCGGATTATTATACAATTGCAATTTGTGTTGTGTTAGCCTCATGGATGACTAATTGTTCTTGTTTGTTGCTGTTGTTAATGGATAGCATAATTGTAGTTGTTGGTGTGATGAGATCTAATAATGTCTGGATTTTAAGTATGTTTAATACACTTATAATTGTCACATTTTAGTCGCAATTATATTCTAAACTTGAGAAAATTACACGAACACCCCCTAAATTTATCACAAATTACAAAAAAAATAAAAAATCAACACACTAATGATATTCAACAATTAACCCTCCGCCGTAAACTCATTCTTACACGAGACACCCTTATTGTTAAATTTTCCAACCATACCCTTTCTAATTTAACTTTCAAAACGAAAAAAGAAAAGCCCCCTTCTTCCTCCTCCGCCCTTCCTTCTTCCTCCCTCCTTCTTCCTCGTCCCTCCTGACACATGGCCCCCTAATCGCCAGGGCGGAGGTCTCTGCCATGGCAGAGCTGCCGAGGTTTTTTTCTTATAAAAATTCATTTTGTGTTTTTATTTTTTTTTTTAAAAAATATAAAGGAAGGACATTATGGTCATTTTACCCTATTTAACCGTTCAAGATATAGAAAATTAACGGAACACGATTTTTCTTTGTAATTTGTGACAAATCTAGCTATGAGACTTTGATAGTGTTGTATAAATTTCCCTCTAAACGTTGATGTATCTGTTAAAATGTGAGAATATTAATAAGTAAGATTTTGAAATGAACATACTTCCAGATTGAAGCTGGGTATTCAAGTGTAAATCAAAACTACTGATCGGGTAGGCTAATAAAAGACTTTACTCAATTTTTCGAGGAAATCAGACAAGCGGACATGCTTTACGATCTAGTAGCTTTCTAGAATCAAATGGACCCATTCAGTTCTTTCTAGTGTAGCTTTTAGTGGTTTAGAAAGCAATTAGTTTGCATTATTGTTTGACCAAATGATGATCATCTTAATTAATTTAAACAATTAGGGATTTGGTGTGTTGATTGATCTTTTCTTTCATTTTAACTCTTTTTCTTGCCACAGAAGACACTAATGGTAAAAAGTACCCTTACGAGTCTTGGGCATATCCATAATTTGCTTAACATTCTTAGGATTCTTCTTATTATTAAGAAATGAGCAAAAAAGGTCCAGTTGATAAATGATGCATTCATGCACCAGCCCCTTCGACTTTGCCATAAATTACATTTACTGCAATAAAACTTCTTACCCCCATCACCATGAATCATTTATTACTACTACTCGTTTTACTATATATCCGCTTTCTGAAAGAAATGTGCCATAGTATCTTGTTTAATGAAAGTGTGGGATGCTACCAGATTGATCATTGATGTTTGTTGATATGTATGTACAATTGTACATTGCATTCAATGAAGAGTGTCAGGAAGTTACACTTTAGCAAAAAGCTAATAAAAGAAAAAAGAAAAAGAAAATAACGTAAACTGTGAACCAGTCGAATCAATATACGGGTCAAGTGTAAGATTAAACTGTTCAGCGGAGGTAGGGGCTGGTGTTAGGGCAATCAACATGATTCCAAGTTTAAGTTCTCTAGATCGTGGAGTAACTAGGTCCGACAAACTATGTTATCCATGTCCGAATAGTACTTAGACTCGACACATCTCATGTTATGCCATGTATCTCCACAAAAGGATAATGTTTTCACCTCCATAACTTAGCAAGCTCGCGAAGTAAACTCAAATTCCCGAATGTCATAATTCTAGTCGTGCTACACGATGCTACTCAGGCATCGAGAACCAGTCTATGATTCATCAACCATTGATCAGATTGGTACACATATTTCTCTATAAAACATATATACTTCAACTAAGTCCCGGTCATTATTTACGAACTGTCAAAGTCGATAACTTAAAGGGAAATATGGTTTTTTTTATTCCATGGGACAACTTGTATTAGTGTTCGTTATGACGTATCGATGTGTTTATTTAAATAATATTTAAATCGAGTATAATTTGAGCTTATTATTATAATTTATATGCTAATATTGTTGCCGTGTTCATCCGAATCCTTCAAATCCTCACTTGACCCCTTCATTTTCGTGGTTTCCTGCTCTCTCTCTCTCTCCTCTCTCTCATCATCTTCTCCATCTTCTTCATTTTCTCTCCAATCATTACAATCACCATATCTTCTAAATTCTCACACACACATTACGCCGTCGAATCATCACAATATCTTCCACACTCTCCCCCATTCTTTGAGTTTTCCCTTTTCACCTCCAAATTCTTGCCCAATTTCACTTCAATGCATACAGAACCTCTGTGCAGCACCCTGTAACAAAAGGAATTAAGGACACAAAAAGGTACAGCCAGCATTTGCCTATATCTTCTCCTTGGTTTTTCCTCAAAAGGGTTTTCCTTTTTTTCTGCATGACTTTATGCTTTTCTTGTTAAATTCAATTCTGTGGTAAAAAAATTATTCTTTTCTTTCATCTTTTTCAGATTCACATAGCTATTTATTTGATTATAATGTTGTAGGTTTGGGTTCTATTTTATTAGGTGAAGGAGCAAAGCATTTTGTTCTACATTTTGGTTTAAATATCTGAAGAAGGCAGTTTCAATCATGGGAACCAAAATGAAGGGGATTTACAAAGGGTTCAAGTACACATTGTCCCAATTCTTTGGTAATTGCTGATTTTCGTATTGATTGCTGTTTAATTTTGCTGAAATCTTGGGGTTTTAGCTCAAAGATTGGATTTTTATTTGTGTAGTTGTCAAGGAGCGTGAAATGGAGATTGGAAGTCCTACGGACGTTAAGCATTTGGCTCACATTGGGTGGGATGGTCCCTCTGGTGCTGCACCCACTTGGGTATGTTTTGTTTTCTTTGGTTTTTTCTCTTTCATTTTTTTTTTGGTTATAATGATCATGATTCATGAATGAATGATGTTGTCTGATTGATATTTGACAAAAATGCAGATGAATGAGTTCAGGACCGGGCCCGATTTCGCGTCGACGTCGATTGGTCATTCGGGTTCGGCGCTTTCGCCGTGGTCGTCTCAAGGTTGGCACTTGACTCCTAACTCCTAAGTTCTTACTACTGTACTTGTTATTGTTTTGCTTACACTTTACAGAGTTGAACTTTTAGAAAGATATTGGAAAATGCAAATGAGTTTGGGAAATGGTGGTACACTTAGAATTTGTGAAAAGGACTGTTAATCTAATGGATTTATCTGTCCCATGTGCATTGTCTCTGTTGAGACAAAAATCTAAAGGTACTGTCACGGGTTGCATTTTGACTGGGAATGAAAAATTGATATACATGTTGTCCTTTCTCCAGTTGTACACTAGTCTTCTTGTATTCTTGAGGTATTTGCCAAGATTCTTTACCTTAAAACAGGGGAAGGTTTGGCTAATCTCTCACTAGTTGGTTGGTTGTTTGCTTATAATATTGGCTGCTTTGAAAAAGACTGTTTTCTGTGTCAAATAGGACATGTTTCTTAAGAACTACCACCTGACAAGTAGAGTTGTAGGCAGGTTGTAGCTGTAGCATGACATGTTGCTTAAGAACCACCTGGAAGTATATCACATAGTATTACTTTACTTCACTTGTAAAAGAAGGAAAGTTTAAAAGTCCTCGACTTGACGGTAATTTTCTCAAGCATGTTCGATTTCGGAGTATTTCTGTATAAGTTCAGTGTCAACAGAGTTGAATTTGGGATAATAAGGAATTGGATAAATTTAGATTTGTTATGTGAAATATTGTGTTGCCCTTGTTTCAAATTAACTTCAGGTTTACTTTGGCCTTCTTAGCTTGCTGTAAATCTTTGTCATCCTAATGAGTTCACGAGGATATTGGAATCGTTGAGATGAAGCCTCTCAGTTATCTCATTGTGGATCAATTATAATCTGAAAATGATTAGAGATAGTTAAATTAGTCCATCTTCTTATCTTGGTTTTACCAGAAATTATATTGTTCTTTTCCACTTGCAATTAGTCCGCTTTATCCGTAGATATCTATTTTAGTCCAACCCACATAGGCTCTCGATTATGAACCGAAATCCCAAACAGCAACCTAATGATCGATATCTGCTCATGTGTCCTGTTTTTGCTGGATGTTTACATTTGCTTGGGTGTAGGTTGCAAGAGTACATGAGGTTTAGTCCTCTCATTCACTTTCTTTGTCTTGATCTAAACAGATTTTGGAGATTCTATGCATCAACGATCAGGATCAGAGATGTTTAAAGACACACCAGATCTTTCTAGTGTAAAGAAGAAGCATAAACGAAAAAAGACAAAGTCAACTTCTTCGCCAAAATCCGCCTCATCTTGCTCAACAAGGTCATCAAGATTATCCAAGGCAAAAGCCAAATTTGTCGATGGGAACACAAAATCAGCCAACATAGAGGTCGCCTAATACTAGAACCTATTAAAACCTTTCCAAGCCTATGTAAGTTCACTAAAGCCGTGTTGTTGTACTTGGGAATGCCATAGTGATCAGCAAACCTCCGAAGAGAACAGAGGATCCTGTAAAGACTTAGAAGAGGCTACAGATTGAATTCCGAAATGAGTACATCTGATCAATCTGCTGGCCAGATGAAATGATCTATGAGAACCGGATTGTCGTTTTCCTTTTTCTTTCTCTTTTGTTTCGTTTTTACTTTCCTCCCCACCGTGCAATCGAAGCGAGGTGGGGCTTGTAAAGAGTTAACTTTGTTAGTTGTGGTGATCTGAACAAACACCAAGAGGGTCATATGTTGTACACTTGTACTGGTTTGTTTGAGCCTTTTGATTGTAGTAGTGTTCACTTATAATGACAACAATAACTGCTTTGGGCCTTTTTGTACTGTCATCACATGTATGCATTTAACTAATAGTATGAAGCTTTTAACATCTTTTCTTTTTCTTTCTTTTTCTCAATTTGTTGATGAAATTCAGAGAGTAAATATCAATAAAACAAATCTGGAAGCTAAATAAGGTGAGTTACTGAGTTACCTGTTACAGTAAAAGTAAAATGGTAATTATCTGTTTATAAGGGCAAAATGGTCATTAGGCCTTGCATTAGGTAGTTATATCCCCGCCAAATATGTGCCATGTTAGAGGAGGACATTTCAGTTGAAAAAGTCTTTGCTAAATTCAAGGATGTTGTAAGAAGTTGGCTTTCTGAGTTTTCACTTTCACTAAAGAAAGAAACACGGGCTGAGAATATCTACTCTGAGTCTGAGCTTTATAATGTTCTTCAAAAGGATAATTTTCTTTACAGTTTTGAATGTGTGCTTGGTTTGCGTGATCTTAGCGCAAGATTATGATGCGGTTAAGTCGCCTCCAGCTCCTCCACCGGCAGAGAATGACTGCAATGGCATCTTTCTATCTTACACATTTATGTCACGAACGAGGGTGTTTCCGTTTATAAAGAATGTCACTGCACAGCCCTGGGCGTTTAAGTCCATTGCTATAGTACTAAACGCAGGAATGCGCCCACTCCAGAGCTGGAAGATCTTTATCGGGTTCCAGAACAGAGAGATTTTGGTGTCAGCGAGTAACGCTGTCTCAGCAGAAGGTGATGAGTTCCCTGCCGCAGTTGGGAATGGAACTACTCTGTCTGGCTATCCTCAGGCAGATTTGAAGACTGCAATCGAGACTGCTGGAGATCTGACCCAAATCCAGGCAGAGATTGAGTTATCAGGCACTCAGTTTGGCATTAAGCCTCCTGGATATCCAATGCCGCGGACAATCAGTCTCGTAAATGATGGCTATAGATGTCATAAACCGAAAAGAAGAGGTAAGTAATTGTTTATCTTTTATGCCATTGCTCTACTGAGTACTGATATTATAGCAAAACAATAGAAAAGTGTGTTTAAAAGGGGGTCTGTGTGCATGGCTTAACAGGAACGAATATGCATACTTGTTGCGTAAGGGATCTGAAATCTAAGATCAAGGAGACGACCACCAAGCACTACCCACGCCAGAAAGGTGATCTCTTGCTGTCGTACGATGTTTTGCAAGCCTATGGTAGCAACTATCTTGCTCAAGTGACAATGGAAAACAGCAATCCTCTTGGGAGGCTCGACCATTGGAACTTAACGTGGGAGTGGATGAGGGGGGAGTTTATACATTCAATGAGGGGAGCGTATGCTCGTCTCAAGGACCCTTCTGATTGCATCTATGGTCCTTCGGGACAATACTATCAAGAACTTGATTTCTCGAGTGTCATGAGCTGTGCAAGAAAGCCGATCATAGGTGATCTCCCCGTCGAGAGAGAAAAAGACAAGGATGTTGGGAACCTTCCATATTGCTGCAGAAATGGCACTCTATTGCCAAGTATAATGAACAAGACAAAATCAATATCTGTTTTTCAGTTACAGGTGTTTAAAATTCCACCTGATCTGAACAGAACAGATCTGTATCCTCCTCAGAATTGGAAAATTGAGGGTGTTATCAATCCCAAGTACAAATGTGGGGCTGCTGTACGAGTCGATGATGCAGAATTTCCCGACCCAAGTGGTCTCCAGTTGGTGACTACCGCAATCGCAAGCTGGCAGGTGGTTTGCAACATAACACAGCCTAAAAAGCAAGAGACTCGGTGTTGTGTTTCGTATTCTGCTTACTACAATGAATCTGTCATCCCATGCGACACGTGTGCGTGTGGATGTAAGAAGTCTAAGGGATGTAATCCGGATGCTCGGGCACTGCTTCTTCCTTCCGAAACATTACTTGTTCCGTTTGCAGATCGTACTAAGAAGGCCGTGAGCTGGGCTTTGATGAACCATCAGCGAGTGCCTCGTCCATTGCCTTGTCCTGATAACTGTGGTGTAAGCATAAATTGGCATGTTACTAGTAACCACAAAGGAGGATGGACAGCCCGGATCACATTGTTCAACTGGCAGAAAAACAATTTTGAGGATTGGTTCGTTGCAATAAAGTTCAAAAAACCAGGATTCGACAGGGCTTACTCGTTCAACGGGACTGTGCTTCGTAATTTGAACAATACAGTCTTCTTCACCGGATTGCCAGGTTTGAATTTTCTAATCGGGGAAGCTAATGGAACGAATCCAAAAACTGATCCGAGGGTACCAGGTAAGCAACAGTCCGTTATTTCGTTTAAGAAGAAGGATCTATGGGGAACTGATATTGTAGGAGGGGATGGATTCCCCAAGAGGCTGCTGTTCAATGGAGAAGAGTGTGCACTTCCTTCACGATATCCGATAGCGAATTCTTCTGTCTACCGTGTCACCAATCTTCTCGTTCTTGCGTTTGTAGAATGTATGGTCTTTTGGTTACTAACAAGTAGTAAATCTGTACTGCCAACATAATGTTTGTTAGCTTCAAGAACTGATGATTTTTCGAATCAGAACATGATCAACTACTTCCATTTTCGTGTTCTTGTTCACAGACACACTAACACATCATTTCTCATAAGAGCTTACAGGATCAAATTGTTCACAGACACTTCAGATTTCCAAATCAGGAGGACAGATTGAGACGAACGAATACCGTTATGAAAATATGCTTCTCGAATAGAGCATCTGTTGTCATTTGCTCTTGGATCTTTCACTAAACAAGATGCTAGAGATGACATCTAAACAAAAAGTGTTGACAGTAACAAGATTTATCAGACATTATGCAAACAGATAAACTATTTCCATGTTGTTTTCTCAGTAATGAAACCAACTTGCCTTGAAACTATCCCATTCTTTGCCTCTTTCACAAACACCAACTATATATACACTTGCCACAACCCAACAACACTTTCAAACAGTCCCATCAACAAACCAAAATCATGGGAAGAGCCCTGAAGATATGTGCCTACGCGTCCGGAATCTTCATACTCGCGGTTGTGATCACGCTAACAGTCGTTTACTTCACCGTTCTCAAGCCCAAGCAACCAAAAGTCACTGCTCAGCAAATGACTATAGATAACATTTCATACCTCCCTCCTTTCAATCTCAACTTCACCATAGGCCTAGTCCTGAACATTTACAATCCGAACTATTCCAGCTTCAAATACGGTGCAAGTGTCGCTGAGATAAAGTATCGCGACACAACTGCAGCCACAGCTGATATAGAACCGGATAACATACCAGCTCGTAGCAGCCACGATATCCGAACGGAGGTACTCGTTGACATGAGCGACTTGGTCGAGAATCCGTCTTTCCTGCTGGATTTCGTGACCGGCATGGTGAATTTCACATCAACCGCAACTGTCCATGGAAAAGCTAAGGTCCTGAACTTGTTCAAGATAAAAGCTACAACTATCAGTACGTGTGATGTAACGATTTTCGTTTATCTTTTGAACGCAACTTCTGTTTGTACTGCTACAGTTGGCATATAGATGTTCTACACCTGGTCTATGTAATAATTTTACGCGATTTTCATACATATTGAATGTCAAATTAAATTGTACTCCTCGTTTTAGAATAAAGGAGAGTTCTATTATATGAAGTTCAAGTATAATGATCAGGGGCGAAGCTAGAGCAAGGTGTGGTGAGGCTGGAGCCCTGAATATTTTAATTTATTAAGTAAATGCTTGGTTAAATGGATTGCCCCAGTTATAATAATTGATAAGATGGACATTTACGATGTAGGCATTATTTTTACTCACAATTTATATTTACTTAATAAATTAAAATATTCAATAATCATTCTAATTTCTGAGGAGACACGCCTTCTCCCTGATTATATTCAGGGAGGAGCGCCTCCTCCCCGAATATGATCAAGGAGGCGCGTTACCACTCTTGTGCCAATCCTGCACCCTAACTACTCGACGATTCTAAAATTTTAAAGTTCAATATATTAGTTACGAGTTAGTGTTGATAAGTCAAGTTTTGGTTTAGGCAGTTTGCGTGCATGACTTGTGCACCTATACTTGTAAATTTGAATTCAGTTATTTAATACTCCCTCCGTTTTTAAAATAGTTGATTTCTTTTAAATTAAGAAAGTTGTATAAAATATTAATTTGTGTGGAGTATTATGTTAAAATAGTGGGAAGTGATTGGAAAACGTAAAAGAAAAATGAAGAAAGTAAGGAGAAAGTAAAAAATATAATTAATATAAACTTGGTTAGTGGGATGAAAACTTTACATATTTAAAATTAGTAAGTTTGTAACGTAACCCTAAATATGGAAAGTTAGGAATTTCTTAATAGAACGGAAGGAATAATATATAATTAAAAAGTACTATAACGTGTTAAAAAGTTATAGAATATGATATGATCTTTGATAAAATACATGGAAATATATAAGCAGCAAAACTCCTTATGGTTGATGAAATTGATCAGAATAAGCTAATTTAAATAGAACAATAGAAGTGTCCAAGTGAGTAATGGAAGTTGTATAGCTCAAACTTGTGTACCCAACATTAAAAAATAATAATAATTGACATTGGCTACTAACTTCAAAAAAAAAAAAAAAGTTTACATGACTGTTTGGCATAGGCTGGTTCAGGATTAAGCTCCTTTTAACATTGGTCCAATAATATTGTTCAAACTACCT